>JAVSBS010020480.1:22152-44970 GCA_033124195.1 Coracias cyanogaster | reverse complement strand
CTTATGGAAGGTTTAGTTTTTTAGGCAGGCTTGTAGTTCATCAGGGATGTGTGCATTTGATCAGACTTTTTAGCCCCACCATCATTTAGCAACACACACGTCATGTTTTAGATGAAAACTTGGATGGATTAGAGGAAGAATATTCTTTCAATACCAGTCCTTACTGCACCATACACAACCAGGTGAGAACTGCTAATTTCTTTCATAAGGGCCACTCTGTAGGAGCCACCTTTTAGATCTGTTAGGGCAGTGAAGACATAGATAACATCTTCAGGACTTTGAACACCAGGGACAAAAAATTAGCACTTTCTTGAGAGAAAGTAAAAATATTGAGAAATATGGGAAACATAATTTGTCTGTTACTTTCTTATGTTTGCACCACGTATACCAGTTGCCAGTATTTGTGCGGGTGTGCAATGCAATCCAGGGTTCCCATGCAATAAGGCTCAAATCTACCAGTCGTAAGTCTGACTCAAGACACCACAGCTTAAAGGAATACAAGTGCATTTGGTTCACTGAATATCTATATCTTTACTATAACTATACCAAATTGTCCTGGTTCAGCTAGGATAGGGTTAATTTTCACCAGAAGTCAGCAGGAGGACATAGCTGAGATAGACAACCGAACCAGCCAATAGGTTATTCGACACCATACAGACATCATGACCCTGACGCCAGGACTGCGCAGTCTGAGACAGATTTGTTGAAGTTCCCGTGGTCTGTACCATTTATCGAACTTGTTTTGTATATGGTTTCATCACTGTTATTGTTACTACTGTTCTTACTTTTTCTTTTGCATAGTTGTATTAAATTCTCTTTATCTCAACCCCTGGAGTTTCCTATTTTCCTCCCTTCCTCAGGGAAGTGAGTGAGCAGCCACGTGGTGCTTAGGTCCTGGCTGGGTCTAAACCACAACACAAATATATATATCTTTGATCCACCTGAGTCCTAATTTGGCCTGTGACTAGCACTGCTGTACAGTGGGCCTGTTGCATGGGAAAGGGACCCAATGCGGGCTGTGCAGGCTGCAGAGTGATGCTGTTACGTCCCAGTTGCACAGGGGAGGTATAATCACACAGTGGGAAACCTGGGGTGAGGCAGAACAACAATAAGCACTGGAACAGAGTGGAGAGAATAGATAGCTGGTCACAAAAGCTCACTGAACTACATCAGGATGTTCCTCTGCAAAAGGTGTCTCCACAGAAGTTCTTGACTGATCATGTATCACTGGATTTTATCCCTTTCAGTCACTTGAGATTGAAGATATGGTAAACTAGCTTGAAAATCAAGAATTGTCTATTTAGAGGAACAACACTTTATGTTTTTTACCTATATCCACTATCTGCTATAATTCTTGGCATTCTAAATAAAAGAGGAAAAAGGAAAGTCCTGCCTAGGTACCTGGCTTCCATTTGGTGTTTGTTCCTATACAATGTATCATTTGAGCTTTTTTTATGGATATCTGGAGCTCAAAGAACTTCACCCATCATACAATATTATCATATCACATTGCAAAATTCAGTGAAGCATTCCTAGCAGCCAGAAAAAAAACCTGATTTTGTCTTTTGGTACAAATAAATAAAAACACAGTATGTCAAATCCCAGTGGAAGTTGTACTGGAGAAAAATACCAATGGCTGCAGTTTCTCTGCTTTTTGGAATTCAAGGTGCTGTAGTGGCTGAAGTGTAGCTGAAACATATGAACTTCAGGGGTATCAAGTTTTCCCAAGGTTTGACAGCACTAATTGTCGTTATCTGATTGAATTACAGGCATTGTTTAAAACTGTGCAAAATATTAATGCTAAAAAGAAAACAAGTTTGAATTCTGCTTTTTGTGCCAGCAGCGTTACATAATAAGATAAACATTGGTAATTGTGTTTAGTTCAATAACACTTTTAATTATAGTTGAGATCTCCTTTAAAGTGTATGGATTTTACTGACGCAAAGTAAACAGCTGAAAGCCAAATGAGGGCAGTCTCATAGATTTCTACTGTCTAATTAAAGTACAGAAACATTGCTTAACCAATTCAGGCATTTAGAGGGAAAAAAAAAAAAAGCTTTTTGCACATTTGATACGCAGGTTGACAGGTAATAAAGTTTGCTTTACATCAGAACAAAATATCTTTAGTGTCAGAATTTAACCTTTCTTGTTAAGCAGAGTAAACAAATCATGAATAGTGTACCATATTTGTGTATGTAAAGACAGATAAGCAAAGAAGTCCAAATGCATCCCCTGCAGCCTTGGTTCAGCAATATACTAATGCACATTCCTAAATTTCAATCAGTCAGCAATCCTACTAAACTGTAAAAAATCTACCTGCAAACACTTTTTGTTGAAGTAAGGTTTAATTTCTGATAACCAAGTTGAAGAGAGGCAGAGATGTGAAACTTCATATGGCTTCTTGCTATGGTGAAGAGATTCCGTAGCAGTCTGCATACAGAATTATCATGTCTGGCATCTGGCACCATACACAATTTATGTACGAAAGAGGGCTTCAAATGGCAAACTGCTTGTAAAAACACTATGAGCCTTTTACACAAAGTGGAAAAATAATATTTGAGGTATTCATTAGCATCATGAATATTCACAAAACTCCCACATTTTAAATTCAAACCAACAAGTAGTTCTTGTTTTTAGCAGGTGAGAAGGCATTTAATCCATAATACCATATGACTTGTTTCACCAGTTACCATCATGTCAGTAACAAAAAATTTCAAGTATTCGGAGCTAATTACACATGATCAACCTCCTCTAGCTTTTCCTAAAGTAGTAAAGTGCCCAATTCCTGGCTATTAGAAAAATAAATATCTATAAATTTAAATGCTTAAAACAATCTTTATCCTTAGTTTGATGAAACTGAATGCTCCACAACAGTTCGCAGCCACATGCTAAAGAATATTTCCATTTAGTAGTTTAGCTAATGCTGTACATAGTGTGCTAGTCCATCAGCCCTAAGCCAGCAGCCTCATGCCGGTATTATCCCCTCATCACTTTCCAGGATATGGCTTGCACTACCTGATGCTGTGGTAAGAAAAGGGGCATTATTGGGGGCTGCAGAGGTCTCTTGATTTGATAACAGGGTGAAATGTAGCACATTTGCAGAAGTAACAATCAAGAGCTACTCCTCATGGCCTAAAAGAGACTTGTCCAGGAGCTAGGAAGATTTGGGGGATCATACATTCAGCCTAACTAAAAAGACACAACATATAAATCATATAAAATGGGAAAACTTATAAAAAAGCAAAGCCTTATAAAAAGGTTTTTAATCTGATACTGCTCTAAACAACCATGCAAGTCATTCTTCACCAACTCCCAGTCTTCAAGGCTGTAGCTGAGCCATTAACTTTGCATCTTTTGGTCAGTATCAGACTCCTAAGCCTTTTATACTCTCAGTGTGATGGTTTGTTATGGACGCCTTCAGGGAAGTTTCTTTCAGTTACCAGACTTTTTGAAAGGATTTTGTGTAGTGAACTGCTCTTTGTCTATCACTACTTTGTCCTGTCCAGGATGCCCTAGGTGGATGTAGCCTGAATCTGTCTACTTTGATCACTATTTGTCCTAGCTCCCTCTAAATTTCATCACTCTATTCTTTTCAGTGGAGCTTCAATTTGGTTGCATGGAAATCCTTGCTACTTGTAATGATGGCCATGATGCTGCTGAAGCTGAAAATGCACTCTTTTTTTCCTCTCTCTGCTCTGCACATAACTGCACATAGACTGCTGATTTATTTAATAGATATGACCCAGGGTAGGCAGGAATGATCACAGAATTAAACTGCATTGCAGCTTCTGTTGCACTATAAACATGCAGACTACAGAAGAAAGAATTCCACATTGTCATTATTGCTGATTATAATGTCAAATATAATCAGTCATTTTTAAGAATGACCTTAGGTTTTTTCAAATGAGGAGATTCAAAGAGAGGCTGCTTCTATGCTAAATTCATAGGGGAGCTTTTAATCAGTAGTGCCACATTGAGAAATGTAGAAACAACTTGGGGTATGGAAAATGAAGGAGTAGTGAGAAGGGAATAAACCTCAGGGAAACTGAAGCTGTGTTAGAAGAAATTGGAATTCCTAGTGTAACAGGAGATATTTACAATTTATTGGGCAAACCATTGAGGGGCTGATGCAAACACAGAACTGGTTTTGAAAGTGTTCAGGGTATCTCTACAAACAGAAAAATATCTTAATCTCAGGAAAGAGAAATAGCTGAAACATAAACTGATGACCCAATGCCTCTGGTCATTCAGGCACCCAAGTACTATCAACTTCAGAAGTAGAGACCTAAGATCTAGAGCAATTTTGCTGTCAGTAATGATAGCAATAATCCCCTGAGAAGCTTTTCAAGTTACCTTTATACTTTTCTGGGTTCCTCCAACCAGTCTACTGTTAGAAGGGCAGAGCCAATATTCATCAGTCAAGCATTTTTTAAAACTGTAATTCTGTCAAATTAACACCATCAAAATAAGTATCAGTGAATAGCAGTCATCAGTGTTTAGCAATCCTAAAGTGATTAATAGTCCTAGATGTGACTATCGTACTCAGTAAAACCAGATTTCGGAACAAAACAAGGGCCAAATATTTCAAGATGAAGAATTTAAATTTTGTGTCATTTCATTGGAAAAAAAAAAATCTGTTTTTTTCTTGTTTGGTGCTTTTTTGTTGTTGTTGGGTTGCTTTGGCACTGTATTTCAAATTAGAAAATAAATGCAGTGAAATCAGTTATCAACTGAAAGAACTAAATAATTATTTTAAGAACTCCATGTTGTTTTAGTTATTTTCAGGAAACATAAGTAGTTTGAAATAACCAGTCTGACATCTGGAAGGCTTCATCTACAATAGAGTAAAATTCGATGTCTGGACTGTCACTTTATCTCATTCTAAGTGAAAAAAAAAATACTCAAGAAACATCTACAGCAGTGTTTCTTAAAGCAGACAAAAAAATAACATAATTATCCTTATCCTTAAAAAGTGAAGTCAGATGTTTTCATTACTCCTGTAATCCAAATTGATATATCCTACTGCTTTCTTTTCAAGGACTGTATTTTTCTTTGGTGGTTTCCTATGCAGTGTCCAGGAAAGCGCACTGAAAACTTTAGAAAAAGGCTTTGTAATGCCAAAACAATAATGTGAGTATTGAAGCTAGAAATTACAATAATGAAGTACCATAATAATGCATGTCAATGTGAAGTAAAGTCCAGACAGGCTGCTTCCTGTGTTTGCTATATTTTTTAGTGCATGATTCCGCTACTGATATAAAAAAAATGTTCAGATCTTCAAGCTTAAATCTGAGGTTGATATGTCTTGAAAGGTAAACATCCTTTTTCAAAGGAAGCAAAAATATAGTATTTCAGAAAAACCTCTGTTATCCATATCAGACCTCAGTGGCAGAACAATTAGAAGAATTATGGAACAGAGAGAGCGAGCCTCCTAGGGAGCTTCTGTATTCAGCATGCATTTTAGGTTTTTGCCCTCCTCCTTGACAGAAGAAAAAAAAATTTTAAAAAAATTCTAGCAATAAACAGGAAACCTTGAAATACTGTGAAAAGTATTTAGCTGCAGGAGGGAGAATCCTAGAAGAATCCTGCTGTGTTGAGATAATTAGGACATTAATCAACTCTCTGGATAGGGTACAGCTAACATTCATAAATCACTAATGCTTTTTCTCACTTCTTTTAGCTTTAATGTTAATAAAGCCATATCATGGTCACGCCCGCACTTCCTCCCCCTACTCAGCCACCACCTACACCATCAATGTACCTCCAGTAGAAAGACTGATGGGCATCAAGGTTAAACAATCGCAGGCCATTGGAAAGACACTTTGAGGCTTCAGAGCCTGAAGAATGGCTGCGTGCACAGCCCAGCTCTGGCAGACTAAGCCAGTGTTCATGATTTATTGTTGTTTGCTGCTCTGTTAGTGCTCCATGTCTAACCTAGCAACTTTGTCTGGAGCTAGTTCGACTCGCACCCCTCTGCTGTCCCCAGCTGCCCCATACCGTTTCAGGTCTCAGTCTTGGCGGAGAAGAAATGATCTGGTTCCAGACAACAGTGGAGCAGGTGCCCTTCTCTCACTGTACTCACTCTCTAATGGGAACATGCTGTGCTCAACCCACAGGTGGATCCTATCAGGAAAAGTAATTAAGGACCATCTCCCTCCACCTTTTCCTATTAGTCCCAACAGATTATTAATCTTATGGACCATATTGCCTCCCATAACTTTACTCTTGTGCAGTCTGTGCTGGTTTCACCTTGTGCCTCATCTTGAGTGTTGCAAGCTCTGGTTCTGAAATTCAACGGTTTTTTGTGTTATAAACATATCATCATCCACAACGGGATGACTAAAGACATGTTTCTGGTACTGTCTCCTGATGTCTGGTTAGAGTTGCAGGCTAAGATACCAGGTGAGAGCAGTTAGGAGGAAGTAAGAGATGGAAATCTGAACTAAGGAATTAATCTCTAGACAGAAGAGTGCACAGCCAATCACCTCAGCCTGGAAATTTCCTGGGGAAGGGGTTAAATGCACTGCTTTTCTCACCAAAGGTGTCAATGTACTTCTTGACAGAGTCACAGGTGAGGAACGAATAATGTCACTGAGCTCACTGCCAAGTGTGAAAGAAGAAAAAAGGTCCTGATATACAGTCCTGGAGAGGGAGAGGGAGAGGGAGAGTAGAGTCAATATCTGAATAAGAGACAAAACTCCCAAACCACAGTGTGGCATAGGGAAAGATGTAATGAAGGGAGGTGGCTGTTGAAGGCTGAAAAGGGAGTAAGCAGAGGCAAAGTGGTAGCAACAGTGACTATCTATGAGGAAAAGAGCTCTTGATGTTCTTGTGGGGGAAAAAGAAGAAGGGCTGGAGTAAAAATTCTTGAATTTAAGAGAATAACTTTTAAAATTGATTTTATTTTTCCTATAGCTCAGAAATTCTAATCTGATATCTTTAAGCACCACTGCTTTATCTTAGCAAAGGAAGTGTGAGTGCACACTCATACCAACCTGCCATCCAGTTACCATTGCCACTGACTAAGGGTGTGACAAACTGGCATGTAATCACTGCAGATTTCATTACTAACTATTCCAATGTGGCTAGTAAGGCTCATCCTTGCAGAACCTGTAAGGAAGAGCAAGCTTCAATTATCTTGTGTGGGTTCAGTACACTTGCATTTAAGTCTTTTGTATAACCTGTCATCTTCCACTGAAATGACTGAGTGCATATTCTAACCCTGCCCTAGAAGGAGAAAAGACACAGTTATTATGGTTGTGTTACGGTTATTCATGGGTTGCAAGCCCTGATGCAGAAGGTAAGCAGTGTTGCCCATTTGCTGACCTGCACTCCAAAAATTATTCTGTATTTCCTGAAAAGAGGGTACCTATCTCTCACCTCTACAATAGAAAGCCCTGAACTATACAAGCTGCTTCAAGACTGCCCAGAGTCCCTTACTGATCTATGAGGATATCAGAGTAGCAGACGTGGGAGTTAAAAGGGTAGCAACAGTCATGGAATAGGTGCCAGACTGGGGAGCATCAGTGTCCTCTGCCCTTTACCTGCACTGCCTTGATGACAAAGAAGAGCATCAAGCCCCAAAAGAGGGTGTGGAAGCAATCCTCCTCATCTGAAAGCTTTTCACGCACTGCTGGTCACCATGCCACAGATGCAGTGCAGTCTCAGTCACTACTCATCTTACACAACCAGAGTGTCAGCCAGATGCAGCAGAAGCACTAGTGGCAGCTACTTTTTCTCTCAGCCATCCTGGGTATGGATCAGGAGCACAAGGTTATAAATATTCTCAGTCAGTGGAGCCAAAGACTTTAGTCTGCTTTCTTTTTTTAGCTCTATATACTCTAAATTCAGCAGACAAGGGTGTGAAGAAGTAGCATTACAATATCTTAGTGATATGACCAAGAGCAAGTGTGTTGGTGTAGAACTGCGAGGCACAGCACCTGCTTCAGGCAGAAGTAATGTGGTCTTAACACAGCATCGAGATTGCTTTATTTTCCTAGTAAAAGAACAGTTCCTAGACTATCTAGTAATTTTTTGTAGTTTTCTCATTTCCATCTATTTTTCTAGGATAAAATGCTTGCCAGGAGCCCCACAAATGTGAAACAATCACAAGAATTTAGTAATGTTTTTTGGAAACCTTGGCTTTCTGCTCTGGAAGGGCCATGGGCCTGTCACGGTCCACTCAGTGGATGTGTGATGGTTCATTTGCTGTGATCTCAAAGTGCAAAACTAAGGCAACCATGCCAAAGGGGTTTGCATCAATCAAACAGTGAAACTTTAATGTTTTGCCCGTAAAGTTGTGTGTGATAGGTAAAGAGGGTGAAAGGGAAAGGGGAAAGGTAAAGAGAGGAAAAACAGAGGAAAAAGAGAGATAGCTACCACCCGGGGTCCAAGGTGTCCCTGTGGTCCCAGATCCAGGCAGTGACCCACCAGTCGTAACAATTGTCATGATCCTTAATGGGGAAGCTTTGAAACTTCAGTTGCTAAGGAGCCATCTTTTACACTAAGCAACACACCTTGCTCCTCCTTTGTCTTAGATATCTCCGCCTTTCCTTGGACCTATCCCCGCCTTTCTTGAGAAAGGCTATCCCACATGCTCACGGGGGAGTGTCCAAGGCATGGTCTGCCCTGGAGGCGGGTAGTTTTTGACCAGGAGGTGTGTTTTTGTATTATAATGACATTATAATGAGCAAAGTTCACCTGAAGTTCACAATTTAGCCATTGTTGCTGACACACTGGTTGCAATCCATCTTTCTTGATAGCTGCTGCACAGTTGTCTTCACCAAAATCATGCTTGGCTGGGTCTAAACAATCATTGGTTACCTCATCCCTGATAACAAGGGACCAGCCATTCTACCTCCATAGCACCCCATTCCCTATTTTAGGAGGGTTTGAGCATTCTGTTAGCCTGTCGCTAACATGTTAGCAGGCCGCATCCATGGCAACCATATTCTGCTCTAGAGATCAGTAACTGTGTCTCACTGAAGGCCGCTGTAGAATCATGTCATTAAGTTAGCCTAACTTTTGGGGTACCTTATTGTCCATGTCCCTGATGACAAGGCTGAGACAATGCTGATCTTCCGACTGACTCTTACAGGGCCAGAGAAGAACTTTCCCCTGCCCATTGTGTTCTGCTGTCCCAGTGATGACCCGACCCTGCCACAAGTAAGCCAAGTCCCCAGCCCCACTCATAACCCAGGGTATGGCAGAGCTTTTTCTTCCTGGCACCTCAGGGGTGCTGCATGCTCACGTAGAAACATGAAGTCATCTGATATGTCCTGAGACATCTAAGCGGTTCTAGTAAGAAAGGTAGGCAAAAAAGGGGGTTGCATTCTTTTCAAGAGAAATCTAAAGGCTAGAGTGTTTCCCAAACCTTTTGACACTGCAATCCCCTCTCAATACCATATGTCAAGCATTTACAGTTTGCTCAACTCTTTCAGTATAATCACCTGAATTCATAATAGATAGGGCAAGAGAGTGAAAGCCCACTATTATGTACTGTCTGTCCTGAAGGAAATGAGACATTGCCGGTAGCTAAAGGTAGTTAGCAGTTCCATGGATAGAATAAATACCTGCAGTCAGCATTTAATATTTAATATTTTTCTCATTCCCATCCTCATTCTCTAGGAAAAGAGACCTACTGCAGACTTAGGGAACTGACTGTTGCTGTCTAACAGCTGGCAATCCCTTTTGAGTTCTTTTACAGCCCACAGTTTGAGAAACATTGATCTACAGGACCTAACTAGAGGCCGCCATAGAACAGTTAATGACAGGGGAAGAGGGAACATTTTAGTGCACTTATTTAACTCAGCTGAAGGCTCAACCGCAATGAATAATCATACAATGCCTAGGTTGAATAGCAGCACTTAATGCAAATTCTAGTCAAAATAGGATTTCCAAAGACTTTGTTTCTAATGATGGATGAAAGTTTTGAATAATACAGAGAGAAATGGTGACTATTAAACAGTCTTGTAGTTTTCCATTTTCTTTGTATAAGGCATAGAAACTAAATTGGTACCTTCTCAGCTCTTATTTTAGTGCCTAATGCTACAGTATTTCCCACCTGTCAGATCACAGTCAAAAGGAGTACAAACAATGAAATAAAACCAAAAAACATTCTACATATCTTTCCCTCGCCAGAACACCAGAAACCTAATCAGAGTGATGCAGAAATATAATGTCTATCCAAATAAGAGATTGTGATTCCTTCTGTATTTATGATGAAAATCTACTTCCCCAAAACTGCTGGGAAATTTTCTCATTGCTAATAGGTCCTTCAATTTTCAAAGCTCTGCCAACCTCAAAATATCTAGTTTAGCTTATTTCTGTAACTACATCCCTTTTCTTGAGAAAATGGGCTTAGTGATATAAGCTCTATCAGTCACTGAAGTACAATATGCAGCAGAATACATGACAAGAATGTGTGAAATTTACCCACAATCACTTTTTCTGAGGCATTAATGAGCCTTTAAAATAGGACTGCGAAGTTGTCTGATAAAGCTCATTGGTTTAATACATACTTTTCTTTGCATTGGGGCACCTCAGACTGGAGACACAGGTATGTCTTGTAACTCTGATGTCAAACTGCCTAATTACAAACATTCTAGCTAATTTTAGGATTCATTTACTTTTCATTGAACAGGTCACTGTTTTAAGAAAACACTGCTTAAGCACTTTGCTTAAACATTGAGCAAACTTGCAAGTTGGTAAATTCCATGACCAAGCTTCTGTTGGATGTTAATAGTAATTTTTTTCATCCCACTGTTACTTAGAACTTTGCTTTGAAGCCCACTGATGTCACAGACTTAGAAACTTTTCTTTTCTAATTACAGAACAAAAGTTAGTCATGAGTAATTTGTGCCTACATTTGCTAGTAGGCTAAACCATTTATTCACCTATCTGTACTCCAGAGCAAAAATATCTCTTCAGGATTTTCTAATTTGTGGTTACACAGGATAAGCTCGATTAATTTGTCATCATAAGATAGAGGCTGCACTTCACTCATTCCAGCTATTCTTGAGTAGACCTGTTTCTGCTGATTTACTCACTCTGAAGGTGAGGTGAACATACCATAATCAGTATAACATTATCAGTGTTTCCTACAAATGCATGTAATTATAGAATCATAGAATGGTTTGGGTTGGAAAGGACCTCAAAGATCATCTACTTCCAACCTCCCTGCCATGGGCAGGGACACATCCCATTAGATGAGGTCACTCAAGGCCCCTTCCAACCTAGTCTCGAACACATCCAGGGTTGGGGCAGTCTTTGCCTTTGCACATATCCAACTCTAAATAGAATACCTCCATACACAAAGGGAATCCATGGAGTGGAGTATAACTCTTCAGGAGGCAGGAGACAGACTTCTGAAAGCATGGATGCAGCCAGACTCCACTCTCCACACTGCATCTTGTTCAGCAAGCTGAGGAAAGTCCAGGTCTGGAAACGAAAGCTCGAATATTTGTCAGGCACCTGGGGGAAGAAATAATTTCTTAGTAATAAAAGGAGTGAAGAAGAAAGGCTTTCTGGGACCAGTGGGCACAACACTGCAAGGGGAAGTGAGGAATGAGGAAAACTTTCCCCAGTAATCAGTCTGTTCTACCTAAAAATTAGTTGCTTCTTTCTCGTCTGGTGTAATTGGGCTGGAGAGTAAGCACAGTAGGTCCTGTACAGTAATCCCTGATGGCAAGCATAGGGACAACCCCAGCAAACTGGACAGGTGGGGAGTATCACCCACTGGCTGTCCATGTTGGTCCATCCACTTTATGGGCATAGCATACTATGTAGGTGCTGCTCCAAACATTGTAACACATTCACAGTGACTATTAACGCACACACTATCACTTCCAGATATTAGCAAAAATTTCAAAGGCTGTTTGTGTTTGAATAAAGATATGTTTATTTTACAGGTTGTATGATAGTAAAGTTATTTGTCGGTTTAATAATGCTTTGTGTTTCCATATTTCTGAAAATTTACAATGTTGTGTTTAGAAGTTGAATAATCAAATAATGAAAATAATTTCTACTAGACTGTGTTGTGAAGGTTTTTGCAAGTGAGATAAGGAGAGGATGGGAAAAAGCTTGTTTGGATGAGACACGTCTGTTCTTTTTCTTAACTTACACTTTTGATAGCATTAGTTAAGCCTTCAGAACCTTATCTTTATGACAGCAGCACTGCGTGTTCAGTTAATCCTTCATGATACCATCAACAGAGTATGCAAATACTACGGGCAGTTCCTTGGGTTTTTCAGGTTTTATTGAAAGGAAGGGAGTATTCAGGGAGTTTTCCTCATCTTATAGTCACCAGTAGGCTGCTTGCATGTATTTTGTTAAATATTTATAAGTTCAGCGACCAGTGTGCATTAAATATTGGAGGTAAAGGTGTACCCACTGCAGAAAGAGTACAAAGGCAGCTAGCAGAGATAGTTTTAGCTGTTTTTTGTTTGTGACTATGAGCTATAAACAAAGGTGGGGTTTTTTACATGGTTTAACTTTACAGTGAGGAGAACTTCCTGAAGTTGTGAAAATTTAGGTTTTCTGTCAATTACTGCTCATTTCCAGATCTGTCTGCTATTACAGTCCCAGCAGAACTGATTACCTTCTTAAAATGCTGATGAAAACATAATCAGAAAAGGATGTAACAAAGACAAACTGCTCTTTGAGTGATTGCAGAATATTATCCCTTCCTCCATTTCTTAAGGCATAACACTAAGAAGGAGAAAGAACCCACCTCCAAGTCTCCTTTCTTCTTCAGTTTTCAATGGCTGGGGAGAGAGAAATAGGACTAGAAACCATTCAAAGGAAAATATCTTTGCCTTCCCAGTCTGCTCACTTACAGACTTTATATGCCTCTGCTAATGCTTGGAATTTGTGACATCTAACAATGCATACTACATATTTAACTGTCTGCTGCATAGGTACTGAAGAGTTGCATTCTCCTCTGCCACAATGGTTGTCCTGGCATTAGTGGTTTTGACAACCATCCAGGGTATACTTCCATCAATATGTAAATGTAACTGCATCTGAAGTGTAATTTGAGAAGTTGATGTTTTCTCTTTTGCAACTTTCTCAGAATTGCTATGTTCAGAGTTCTTTTTACTCTGTATAAAAAGGTTTGGTAACCTTGAACTTTTCCTACCATGTAAGGAAACACACAACACACAGTGGTCTTTGCTGAATTAATTAACAAAAGTTTGGCTTTCAGTGGTTTGATATAACTTTATTAGCCTAGTGGGTGGTTGAGAGGACCACACCACTCACACAACAGTCATCTTGAGATGTGTATGCTGTTCAGCAACCATCAGCAGCTCCCAATGGCCTGGAAAGACTAACAATACGTATCCCCTCCCTGCTACCAGATGAGAAGCACAGCAGACTGGCTGGAATCTGAAAAGCAGGTAACATCAGGCATACTCACTGTAAGCATGTGGACAGCACAGCTCATCTCACAGTTCAGCAAGCCCATTTACAAAGATCCTCAGCAACACAGTTCAACCCAGTCTTTGGGTTGAGTTCAGTTGTCAATACTTTACAGCACTGTCACAAGAGGTGGTGTTTTATATGATCAAGATGACGATGAAAGACAGAGACAAGGGCAGTAGAAACTGTTGCTCATGATCCTGTATTATGTACAAGTATAGCAAAATATAATAATTTGTAAGTGTTTTGGTATTTTACAATGGTGATAAGTATGCCTGCTTACTAGTTTGCACCAAAAAATCAACTGAACAGTTCCTTGGCAAGGTGCTCTTTTGTTGGGAAGGAAGGAGCTTTACAGATATTTCTTCCCTCTTTCTGCTCTGGAGGGAGCTATTGTCGTTTATAGTGTTGATACTATGCTATTGAGCTGGTGATTCACTTCAACTTCTACATACACACGACTACGGCACAAGCCTTATCAAGATAAAAGTATTTGGCAAGACAGTGAAACCATCTTAGCTTCAGGTCACTTTCCTAGCTTCATATCAATTTCATAACAACAAAAGGTTCATTTCAACAAGCTAATAAGATACATTGAAATTCATAAATCAGCAAAAGATACTTTACATCCAGCAAAGTGAAAGTTTAAAAGTTTGTGCTGTAAATGAGCAAGAGGTCTAGATATTAGCCTGTGCAGAGATGTGAACTTGTTTTAGGTTTGTACACAATTTTGCAATGCATTTAGTGAACTTAGGATGTAATCATAAATCTGTTACACAGATTCTGTGCAGAAACAGAGAGTTTTCTTCTGCATTCATCTCTATGCAGAATGCAAGAAGTTGTTGGTGTTTTTGGAACATACAAGTTTTATGGAGTCTCTATATTCCCCAAGGAAAGAGAAATGGTTGATTACTGCTTAGTTGGTATCTTGGTGTTGTATTCTCCTGCATAGCAGAAGTCAGGACCCTCAGAAGGATCCACACTAGGCCAAAACAACGCCATCTGTTCCTTTTTACAGATGTAAGGGATAAAGGGAACCAGCCTGCCCAGTACAAATAACACAGATTACAGGTGCCCCAGATGCTGAAAATATTTCAGCTTGCAGATAGTCTTATTATTTTAAAAGGCAGCCATCCACTTAGGTGGTAGTTGCAGCTGATATCTGTCTTTCTTCTTTGGGGAAGCTAGCAGACAAGAGCAGAGTGTTAAGCCATGGCAAGAAAGCAGGGAGATATAATACATGGGAAAGGAGGAATCTGTCCTTGACAGCCTGGCACTGTTACTGTTATCATGGGTCTTTTTGCCTCTACTGGAAGACAGCATATAGCACAGCAGATTAAAAGCTGAGTCTGGATGGGGATGTAGGCATAATTCCACGTTACAAGTTTTCCTGGCTTCTGGTTACCAAAAAAGAAGAGAAAAAGCATCCTGGAAGTGGTAAAGTGATCCTAAACCCAAGCAAGTCCTCAGTTATGAATGAGGAGTTGGACATCACATAAGAGATTCAAGCCAAAATGGCAGGATGCTGCTGCTTTGTTTGAGGGTTCTGTCTCTATCCGTGGAGAGATCAGAGGAAGCAGGTGGTTGTCAGTCCAGCTTTAAGTATGGCTGGGTAAAAACGTACAAGAAGAGCTAATCACTACCCTGGCTGGTACTGTTAACTCATAGCTGTGAGGGTCTGAGTACCCATGCTCATTTCAAACAGTTGTCTTGAAATGGGAATAGCAGGTTATAAATGAACATGTAAACTGTGTGGCAATAGGTCAGTGAAAGAGGCTGAGTGCTCTCTCAGATGCCCAGGGAGAAAATACAAAGTGCTTGCGAATAAAATGTGCAGCTGCAGACCTAGCCATACTGAGCAGAAGGATTCCGGGAATATTATTAAAACACTATAAGGGACATATTTGACAAATGACTGAGTTTTCTAGTACAACCTACATTCCTCTAAGAGGGAAAATGCATCAGGAGCTTATGGCACCCTAGGTGCTGTGGATGCTAGCAGAAAATAATGGAGGGAGGATAAATTGCTGCTTAAGAACTTGCTCTTAATGAGCCCGGTCTAGGTAGAAAGTTCACTTCTTCACAGGGTGAAAAGACAGAATGAAATTGCCTTGGTACCATTTGACATGATAGCACATAATGTTATTCACAGTCCCTGACCATGCAGCGAGATGACCAAATGCCCATTCCCCCTCCTTCCATCCTTATGCAAATAATGTTTGACTGAACCATTCACGTGGCCTGAAGTATCTAAGGTTTATCTCTCCAGCATGGGGTAGACAGTATTTCTCAGGATTTATGCCTATTAAGAGATCTGATTCCTATAGGAAGATGAAATTGCTAGCATCTCTCATATTGTCAGGTTTCCAGAAAACATAGGAGTCATGAAATCAGCCAATAAAGCTAGCAATAGAGTCAGTAAATCTCCCTTGGTGGTCCATGAGGCCTTACATGACACAGAATAGGAGCACTTTAGTAAATACAGTGAAAACTTAGAGGACAGGAATGCATAACCTGCAAATGGCTCCAGACAGCTGGTGGTGGGATGGAGGCTTATGTGACTCAGTGCTCCCCAGGGGTACTGTCTGGAAGATGGAGAACTGACTGATAGCCTCAGAGGCCTCAATTACCAGCTTGCTAGCAGTAGGTTTCTGCACCCCAAAGTGATTAGCTTAATGATTGGCAGAAGTCAGCAGAGCTGCAAAAAACAAGGCTGAACAACATAATAATTGTAGTCCTCATGATAGGCTCAGGTGCCTGGAACATGATGAGCTGATGACACTGGGAGAGCATCACCTCTTGGCAGAAGCTCCTGAAGTCAGTGATCCACTTCAGAAAAAATTATGCTCACAGCTGTTTAGAATTGACCCACATGACAACGTGGTCTTGCAGGACTGTGTTGTCTCTGCGGTCTAGAACAGTATATGTCCCTGCTGTTTTACATAACCTCAGCACAGCTAGAGAAGGTGAGGTCTTCCAGATGTTGAAGTTCTGGTAAAGAGTCTTTGTGAATACCTCAGCATTGCTTTAACTTGAAGGCTATGTACAGTGAATGCATGATCTTTCCTGACAGATAGTATTTAACAGTGAATTAGCAGACTGCATTCAGTAAAGGAATTCGGAAATAGGCAGCTTAGTTCAACTGGAAAAAATGTAAACTCTCACAGTGAAGATCCTAATTTATCTTGCTAGACATCTTTGTTTATGAATTATTCAGCTTGATTAAAAAAATGTGTTAGCATAGGGGGCACGGAAGGGTTGCTTATTTGTGGTACTGATAACTTCTGTATTAAGTATTTTACTAGCTTTAGAATCGCACTTCTCAAAAGTGCAACCCATGTATCACAGAAGCATACTCATCAGTTCTGCACACCACTTAAGGCACAACACATGATTAAAGACAGGGGGATACTTTACAAGGCACAAGGGCTATGAGTAAACCAGGACCCCTACAGGCAAACCTCTGACCTGAATGTAGTGTGCAAACATGTGCGTTTTTGCAAAAAAGGAATCGTTAAACATTCACTGTACCCATCCTACTAGGCTGTAAATCAACAAGTGGTGTGGTTCTATTCTAGTGGCCACCACACCCAACATCCCCATGACATGGCTGTCAATATGTCAGCTGTCATCTTAACATCAGTCCTATTCACTGGAAGAAGTAAATTTACTGAGAGAATCTTACCCTGAATATGCAGCTGGGTGTACAGCTACTACATGTCTCTTTGCCCTCAGGTGTATAAATTTATTCCTGACAAATTTACACAATATGAAGGAAGTTGATTGCTGGGAACTGTACACAGATGCTAAGACGAGCAGTTCAACTAGTCCTTCTGTTTGCAAAAGGTAATCTAAATAGTGATTTATCGTCTTTAAACAGGAGGCCAATTATGCATTTACTGCAAGGCAGTCACACCTTTCTTTATGTGCTGGACTTCCACTGCAAAGGATTGCAGAACTAAGATCATTTAGTCCGCAATGACACAAGTGTTTCCAAGTGATTTGTTCTGTATAAAAAATAAAGCCTACAGATGTAGCAAACAATATTTGCTAAACGTGTGCAAACATAGTTATCCAGATAGAAACATATTGCTGCTGTCTTGTCTCTGGCCAATTCTCAAGCACAGATCTTAAAAGCTGTAGCTAAAAGACTCACTCTGTCCAGGGATACTAACTTCTGACTAAATAGTGGAGCTAGCTAATTCTAAAGCTCAGAGAAAATAAGAGAAGGATTACTTTTTTGGTTATTGCACTTGTTATTAGCTCTTAAGTAAGACTGGTATTATGTAAGAGGTGAGAACAAGAATCCATCCATCCATCTGATTTGTTTAGAATGTTTAGAATTAAGCCAGTTCAGATGAGGACACTTTTCCTACTGGATTATTCTTGTCATGGATACAAGACCTGATGCCCATACAAAGATATTCTAAAAGTTAGCTGAAGATCTCCCTAGAGTGGTCTCTACCTGCTGTTCTTGAATACACATGTAACCCATTTCCTTGCCATTTAGACAAGAAAAGTTGCAGGAAAAAATTTTACTTCCCACATGCACTAGTTTGCATTTCTTGCCAGCTGTTAAGCAATCAAATCAGAGCATAAGGAATCAAATTATATGCAAAGAACCAAAAAGCAGGAGAAACTAATTTATGGATGGGATGAAGTACCATCTAGAAGAGAAAGAAAGCTCATCTGAGTCAAATGCTTAGGAAGACCTCACCCACACAATTACTTGTGGCGTGTCTGGATGCATACTCGGACTCTATGTGATCACACAGCTCAGCATGAATGACAGAGAGCAGAGCACACACATGAGAGTATGAGGTTCAACAAGGCTAAGTGCTGGGTCCTGTATTTGGATCACAAGAAGGCCATGCAGCAGGCTTGGGGAAGAGTGGATGAAAAGCTGCCCAGTGGAAAAGGACCTCGGAGTGTTGGTTCATAGTTGGCTGAATAGGAGCCAGCAGTGTGCTCAGGTAGCCAGGAATGCCAATAACATCCTGAGTTTCAGTTGTCTGAAATGAGGTTGTAGTGAGGCAGGGGTTGGTCTCTTCTCTCAAGTAACAAGTGATAGGACAAGAGGAGATGGCCTCAAGTTGTGCCAGGAGAGGTTTAGCTTGGAGGGCTGTGAGGCACTGGAACAGGCTGCCCAGAGAAGTGGTGGAGTGACCATCCCTGGAGGTATTTAAAAGACATGTAGAAGAGGTGGTTAAGGACATAGTTTGGTGGTGGACTTGGCAGTGCTAGGTTAACAATTGGACTCAATGATATTAAAGGTCTTTTCCAACCTTAATGATTCTATGTACTACAACAATGTACACATGAAGTATGTAAAGTACACACAAACAAAATCTATTTTGAATATTTTGATGTGGAAATACTGCACTTAGAGCAATACAAAAACCTTTGGGATTTGAGGTTTCTGATTCATTTTACAACATTTCTTTTTTGGCATGTTCTTTTGCTTATTCTGCAAGAGGTAATTGTGGGATTCTGAAATAATCAATGTAATTCAAAATAGGCAAAAATCTGAAACTCATTATGTATGTTTGGCAATAGAAAATATATTTATCTCACAGTGCCACACACATTACAGCAGAAACTGCGTATTTGATATTTTTAAATTCCAGCATACATTATAAAACAAAAAAATAAATATGGCAGATTATGCTGACAGCTTTGATCATGATGAAGCCTTGGTATGAGGAAGTCCCAGTGAAATTAATAAGAGTTCTAGATATTTGCTAAGTACGGTATGTAAAAGGACAGAGATTAAAGGGGGAAAAAAGATGGAAGTTGAATGAAGAAGAGAGAGAAAACAGCAGTTTAAAAATGATGTGCTGGACATTTGAAATAAAGCATCCAAAGCAGTGTGTTTAAAATTTTAAAGAAAAAGGTCTCATTAAAGAAAGCTACTAGCCTTGGTTATAAGTTTGAAGTAAACATGTCATCCACTTTAATGGGAAATAAGCACATTTCCTATCCCCATAACTAAAAGAAAGGGAGAAAAATAACTTTATTTGTTCGTCTTAAAGAAACATTCGTTCAAATGAGGTGGCAATATTTATCACTCAGATTATCCACTAACCATCAGGTTGACACAACAACAGATAAGAATCACAGCTTTAACTGTGGGTCCATATACAAATATCCTAAGCAGTTTCTTTTAACCTGGCATATACGTTCAGGCTGAATTCAGTCCATTCTGTAGAATGCTGTAAATAATTACCATGAATCTTCAAACATCCCTTTTTCACCATTTCATTAGCAGATGTAAAGTACTTGAGGGAATTTTACCAGCTTACCTAAACGCAGCTTTGGTTTTTATTTTCAGTTTGAGTAAAAGCAGCTATTTCCTCTGGAATTGTAAATTGTATATACTTCTTGCCATATCAGTTTTACCACAGAAAAAACAAACTATAAAACTGCAAAGCCATAGTGGATGTAGCACACAGAATATTGTCATCTATTCTACTAAATGAAATGTGGCAATCATCTTGTAGCCACTTTGAAAGTTAATATAGACACCAGGGAAACTCAGAATAAGGACACAGGCATCTTTGTGTAAGAGAATCACAGCTATAATGGGAAAGGTAGTCATTATTTATGCTGTAAAAGCAATGTCCTACCTCTTATAGGGCTTATTGTCCTCTGGAGTAGGTTGATCTCCTCAGCTATCTCTAGAGGACACATAATGTAACATACAATTTATGAGATTACACTCAGTGTCACTTTATGCATTGTGGATTTTTTAAGCAAACATACAGCATGGCACAAGTGATGGTCCAGAAAGTAACATGGAGCTCAAAATTTAAATACCAGCACTGTTCCCCCACCCCCCTGCCTTCCCTGCAGATAGCATCCTTACTCAATGACATTTGAGTCTTTTTTTAATCAGGACTATGACAGGAACCAGGAAGCTCATGGTCCTGTTGTCTGACTCAGAAGTGCACAGATGTTTTCAGAGCGGAAAGCTAAAATTAGGACCATTTACTTCATTAGGCGGTATCATAATGCAATGAGTAGAGAATCTCTTTATTCTTGAAAAACCAAGGGATCTCACTGCCCAGATGCCTTGCTTTACCCTCCCACCCCTTTAGTCAACTCTGAATAGACTGAAGTTGCTGAACATGTTCTTTAAGAAAAAATAAATAAATGAATGGATGCTTTTGACCACATAACAGGGTTAAATCAATCTACACACAAAAAAGTGTTAATATTAATTTATATTCCTAATTACTTTGCTTGTCTGAGAAAGGCAATTTTGATATGAAGGGTACTATTAGGAAGTCCAGTCTTTCCCACCTAGTCATTCTTTCATGAGCATTAGAAGAAATGTTGCTCTTCTTTGATTATAAAAGGCATACACATGTAGCCAGAGGAAGAAGTTTTTATCTTTCTTGTTCTGTTGTCTTCATCAGGTGCATGGTTGCTCACAAGATATTCCCAAACAATCCAAACCACATCCAAACTTAGCTTTTCCAACATTAACATCCCACAAGTGTTTAATCTTTCTCCATTGGTCTAGTTTTGCTGTTATTATTTGATGTTTACTGTATTCTTGCCCCACTATTTTCTGCATTGTTCAGCAAGTTTATTAAGTACGCCTTTTTTGTTATGTAGAAAGTTTCTCATTTCTCCTGTTTCTTATTCTGTCAATTTGTTAGTATAGCCACGTATCAACATTGGTCATCTGAATGCATATCCTAATAGATATTTTAACTCTACACCAGCAATTTGCACTGAAA
The DNA here is from genome assembly GCA_033124195.1 of Coracias cyanogaster. NCBI lineage: Eukaryota > Metazoa > Chordata > Aves > Coraciiformes > Coraciidae > Coracias > Coracias cyanogaster. The sequence continues at coordinate 23,806 of JAVSBS010020480.1, read as the reverse complement.
ATGACAAGTATATGTTTTGTGCTGCTTCCATTCTTGAGGTGGGGTTTCCCTTTTCCTAGAGGGAAAGTAAAATTGCAGTAGCAATTTGGCTGAGACCTTCTCACAGAAATGTCTATCTTAAAAACTCTGTTACCACTGACCTGTGTCTCTGGTTTCAATGGATACAAGCTGAATTTCATTCAGAAGAAAGTGATGAAGAAGACCTAGTTCAAGGATCTTTCAGCTCCACCAGCAATGCCACACATCTGTGTATGGGCCACATCACCAGAAGCCACAGCTAGGTAGATGGTACTGGCTACCAATCATCACATCTCAGCCTTCAGGGAGATCATCCTGGCAAAAGAGGACTGCAATCACAGCTATCTCTAACTCTAACTAGACAGTGATATGCAAGTAAATCCATGAGGCACAAGGTGGAGGTTTTCATACCATCTACTTAGATTCTTTACACATGATTTGTCAATCTTATCCATATCAACATACAGAGCAAAATCAGAAGGATCCATTGCAATTCAGTGTAGTGTAGCTATACTTTTAGAGCTACACTGAATAGAAATTTGTGAGCCTTGTATTCAACAATGTTAACTTTTCTGCCTAACCTCCATACCGATTGGTGAAGCTATGCACCTTTATCACTTCCATGGGCTGAACTCTATCATAGGTAACAAAACAAACAGTATGCAGCTCATTTGGTCAAAGATATGGACAGTTCCTCAGCTGTCTTTCTTAACTCACAGGGCACTGGTTATACCATCTGCATTATAAAAAATAAGTGAAAAGACAGCTTTTCTATCTCCTAATAAAAAATAAATACAGAGCATCATACCTGCATCTGGTGAGATCTCAAGTGTGGCATGACAAACACAAATGTTGAAGGCTATCTGGAGTAGTGACAGCCCCTCAGTTCAAAATTGGTATAGCATTACCTATACTAGTAAACAGAAATATTCCCTGAAATTTAAACTGGGCCTGGGAGTTTTAGGGGGAAAGTACTAGCTGGACTGGAACAAGTTTTGCCAGAGAAAGAGCTTACTAGAGTATTCACGTTCTATTGCTAAGAAATGTTCCTGGTCATCCTTAATTTACTAGAACAGACATAGCCTCAAAGGGTACTTAATAATTAAACTGATTTCCCTCTAGCTTTTCCTTCAGTACTTTCCCTTCAGTACAGTCCAAACTGGAACTGAGGAATGACAGTGGAAAGCATGATCTCAGTAGAGTAAAAGCAAAGGAAAGGAACAGCTCAGCTTTCCTATTAGAATGGGTTATTGGTATACTTTCTGTTTATGAGGGCAAGGAAAATAAGAAATTAAGTTCAGGCTTGTGTAAGCATAGAACTGTGGGAGTTTATTAAGGTATGATCAAGGTCACAACAATATATAATTCAGAAAAGCTGTGATTAGGCAACTTTTGAAACCAAAACTATGCTGTCCCAACCCTAATAGAGTCACAAAGAGCTCACCAGAAAATGCTTTCAGATCATAGCTTGCTTCTATTACTGTTGACATACTGCTAGTGCAGACACTGCAGTGTCTTGTTAGACACTGTATATGGTTTTCTTGTGAGCAGGAGATAAAACATAGCTGCATGTATCTTCATTATACAACAGGAAGACTAGAACACCTTGTTCTGTCCTCCTGGCAGCCCCTATAAC
>JAVSBS010020480.1:0-22052 GCA_033124195.1 Coracias cyanogaster | reverse complement strand
CCAATACCTGAAAGGGGCCTGTAAGAAGGCAGGGGAAGAACTATTCACAAGGGTTTGTAGTGATAGGATGAGGGGTAATGGTTTTAAGCTATAAAAGGGTAGATTTAAGTTGGACATTAGGAAAGTTTTCTTTAATATAAGCATGGTGGATCACTGGAACAGGTTGCCTAGAGAGGTGGTGGAAGCACCATTCCTGGAGATGTTCAAGGTCAGGCTTGATGGGGCTCTGAGCAGCCTGACCTAGTTAGACATGTCCCAGTTTATTGTAAGGGGTTGGACTAGATGACTTTTAGAGGTCCCTTCCAACCCAATACATTCTGTGATGCTATGATTCTAAGCGGATACATTTTTTCTTGCTTAACTAAAAGATCACTTTCTTTTCTTAAAAAGTAGATTGAATGGTTTTGTGTACACATTATGATGGTTATAATTTATCTGTGATATAACAACTAAGGGATTCAGGGTTTTTGTGATGATATATATAGGCTGTACCTGCATATTTGGCTTTCTACTATTTTGATTTCTGTATTCCTAAGGCATTTTGCATTATATTGCAGATCTCCTTAAAAACTACATACATATATATTACCTTATATTGTACAAAAATTTGCTTTTCTTAGTTATCTCGCTCAGACCACAAAAGGAATAAAATACAGGTCCCAGAGGTCCATAAACTACAATCACAATTTGACTTATTGGTTGCTCTCCCTAGGACAACCACTAGCACAAATTAAGTTGTAAACTTTGCTCAATATTTTGCCTTTTCTCATTTTTAATGTTTAAATGAAGTGGTTGTAATGCAGGTTCCATTAAAGTCAGTAACACTGCTAAGGAACTGGCAGGTTCATCCATAACATTGGCCTTGCTGACCTGCAGATATTCAGTAAGGCCAGCCTAGCAATGTGCACCAGATATACCATGTGCTTTCAGGGTCAAACGCAACATCTGTGCCAGAACTGTGCAAACAAGCTATATTCTTTGCATTCTTGGTGTTTGATAATGCAGTTGAGCTACTGATTTGATTAAGAGGTCAGTTGTCCAGCTAAATTACTCTATGGAAAAAAAGAAAAAACTGTCCAGGAAAACATTCTACTTATAGCTAAAATTATGCTATTAATAACTTATGTTTCCACAGAAGAGAGAATATGTGTATTTTTCCTCTAATCTCTTACATCAATTTTGGCTCCTACACTTGTTCAGATGTCTTTCATTGCAGTGAAAGTCAGAGTTTCAGGTTTGTCAGGTTACACTAATTATTTTTTTCTTTGTCTGTCTGTTCCTTGGCTATCTAATCAAAGTGCTCCTACTAGCTGCAGTTCTGACAGCAGCTTAAACAGCAGCCTGACCTGGGAAGTGTGAAAGGTGAACTCTCATGTATGTAAAGCCCAACTCCTTTGTTATTAATATCTAGTAATAGCAGATACTAATAGCTATCATGGTTCCTAGCTGCATTTTGGGCAAGAGACAACAGTGTTGCTTGGGGTGACCATACATCTAAAGCAGAGTTGAGAGAGAGAAAGAAAACAAAAGAAAAAAAAAGGAAGAAAAAAGGGGGAAGAGAGGGGAGGAAAAACAGGGGAAGAGGGCAACAAAGTGAGAAGAAGAAAAAAAGTGGGGAAAAGAAAGGCTGGGAAAAGGAAAGGTAAAAAGAAAAGGAAAAACTAAAGAAGAAAGAAAAAGGAGAAAGGTGGAAGGAAGAAATAATACTTATAGTTACAGGATCTTTTTTTTTTTCCCATGTCATGTTTTTTTGGGGCTCATTGGTTTTGTATTTTTGTGGGGGAGGGGAGGCACAGGTAGGATATAAATTCCTTCCCTCCATGCTGCTCTCTTAAATCTCATGCTTTCTGTTTTTACAATTTCTCTCCTAAATGAACTACTTTTCCATGTACACACAAATCCTGAATCACAAAATCAGAGCTTTTTCCCTAAGTGAAATCAGAAACACTTACCTTAATCCAGTCTGTTCTGTAGAAAACCTTGTCTGCCCTATTTTGGTCAATATTGGAATATAACTAGCTTTTCCTTCTGAACTCTCTTTCAGAATGTGTACTGCAGGAGACTCTATAATCTGGGTATGTGAGGAAAGCAGATCTTATCACTCTTTCTCTGTGCTATACTGTTCAGGTGGAGGTTACAAGGTAGCCACAATCAAAGCAGGTGGGAAGTATTAGCTTAATGCAATATCCCATAGTGCATTTGTCAGGTAATGCAGTGTTTTACATATATGATAGTATATTACCTGCCATTATAGAATCATAGAATCATAGAATAGAATCATTTAGGTTGGAAAAGACCTCTAGGATCATCAAATCCAACCTTCATCCCAATATCTCCCTGACTCCTAGACCATGTCCCGAAGCACCACATCTACTCATTTTTTTAACACCTCCAGGGATAGTGACTCTACTACTTCCCTGTGCAGCCTGTTCCAGTGCCTAACCACCCTTTCAGTAAAGATCTTCTTCCTCATATCCAATCTAAACCTCCCCTGGTGCAGCTTAAGGACAGCTATTAGTTACTTGGGAGAAGAGGCCAACATCAGCCTCACTACAACCTCCTTTTAGGTAGTTGTAGAGAGCAATGAGGTCTCCTCTAAGCCTCCTCTTCTCCAAGCTAAAGAATCCCTGTTCCCTCAGGTGCTCCTCATAAGACATGTTTTACAGACCCCTCACTAGCCATTCATAGAAGTGCTGCTTTACTTCCAGTTGAAAGATATCTCTCTCCTCTTGCAAACCCCTGTATTTCTAGGAGAATAAAACCACATTTCAGTAAGGGCAACTACATCTGGACAAAATGTTTTGTCAATTGCACTAATAGAGCTGTGGTGTATTTCAAGAAGCCCCTGTTTGATCTTATCAGTTATGGAAGAAATGATCCAGATGATGAAAAGGAAATAATCATAACAGCTAGAGACTGACATAAATATTGGAATTCTAGTAAGTATACTTTCACATGTAATTTCTGAACTGGTGAAAACAAGTGAAGGGGCAGAGCTAGAAACCATTTTATGATATTCAATGGAGGATTGTAAAAAAATAATAAAAAATATCTGTTCTCTCCAAGATAAAATAAATAAGATCATGCAGCTGACCTCAGTTGTGGTTGTCACTTAACAGAGCAAAGTTGATAGCAAACAATCAGTTTCACTGACTGAAATATTCACGAATGTTGACCATGACCTTACTGGAAAGAAAATTGAAAGTTCAAGAGGAATGCCTCTAAGGTGATGATTTTTTTTCATTTTTACAGTCTCTGCATTTTGAGAAAGCTTCAATAAGCACATTACAAAGGTGTTGTGAAAACAAAGTGTGAAATCTTCCCAACTGATGCCAAGTATCTTCCTGAGTCAATTTGTGAATTCCATTATATATAGCATTTATAAAAAAGTTCTGCTTTGTAAGCATAAATTTCTCACTAAAAATGTTGCTTCAGAAAGGGAAATTAGAAGTTTCAATCAAGTCTAGAAATGATTCAAATTTACAAGCAGTTTTATGTGGATGTCATCAAACGAGACTACTGCAAGCTCTTGTTTAGATCAAAGCACCCTTAAATGCTTACCACAGCTGCAAAATCAGTCTCAGCACAAGTCATGCTCAGAATACGATAAAAATATTTCACCTGGATTCTAATATTTGCATGAATATTGGATTGATCTTGATTGTTACAAGGAAATGCCTGATTTATGTTTTTTTCGAGAAGACTAAGATGGCTGCATTTAAAAATAATATTTCAGTTCAAACTTTAAGTTAAGGAACTTATTCTTTCCCAAAAAGGAGTGATTCTGATTCTTTAATCAACCTGACATGTTCCCCAGTTGAAAAGATGTTCCATGTGGCATCAATTCCACACACTGAACATTAGTCAGATCCAAGAAGTACTATTTTAACCACAGTAAACATGTCATATAAATCTGAGATTTTTGTTTTTCTCCCCATCAAGTCTTCAAACTGAACAGAACTACTGAATCATATAATCAGCAGTCTGTGATAACTTATCAGAAAGGACTAGTAACTTTCAATATTATTTTCATAATACTGCTACATGTTGTGTTAAGACTTCACTTAACACAGTTTTGAACAGACCGGTTGGAATTTTCTTAGGTCTTCACATTTCTCAAACTAGAAAAGTTGCTGCTAGTCAAAATGTGCTAAATGATGTCTGCTCTATTCCTCTACTGCCAAGTCTCCAATCTATTCTTGACAAAAAAGTATGCCAACATTTTTTTCAAAGGTTGCTAAATGAGACAGTACATGTAGCGTGGCAACATTTCCAGAATTGTGCTTTAATTAGTAAACTTCTCTCCAGAACGCGGCAGAACTTTTTCTTTACATTTGTCTTGGAAAAATATTATTTTCACATGGTTTTGTCTAAAGAGCACTTTTGTGTTATCTAAAACCAAATAATTTACCTGTATTTAAATAAGCAATAGCTAAATGTGTAACCTGGAGGCTTTTTCAAGATTTTATCTGTAAACATTGCACTGCAGGCTTTCTAGTTCTCTTATTTCAAAAGCTTATTAAGTAGAGACCACAATATAATTTTTCATATAAATGTATGGAAAAACTCTTTTAATAAAATATCCTTGAAAGAATTAGGAAAATAAAGAAGTTCTTTATTAATCTTACTCACCTTAAGTGAAATATGTTAATTATGTATAAAAATAACTTTTAAGTCTTTTTAAATTTACAATGTTTTTCTGTTTTTTTCTTCCATCATCATCCAAGATTTTTTTCATTTTTTTATTCTCAGTTTGGAGGTTTTTATATTAGGCCAGAAATATTACCTAGAAGTACTTATCAATCACTGCTTCATCAATTCATATACCAGTGCATACCTACATTTCCCTCATGATAGTTTACAAACAGTTTTTAAGTAAATCAGAATTTAGAATAAACATACATATGTTCCAATAGCTGTTCCTTCTAACTGCCAAAACTGCTGGTTTTTACCAGCTGGTGCTGCCAATTAACGCATCTTGAAGAGATTAATTTGCAGTTTTTTATAAAGTTTGCATCTCTTCTTTTAAAAGTGCTTTTAATTCCCAGGGCAAAAAAAAAAAAAAAAAGTATCTTCTGTAAGCTGAAAATACTTATTCTTTATCCCAAGTTAATGATAATTATAACATTATAAAGTAAAATTGTAATCTCAAGCAATGCTATATACACTAGGAGGGGGGGAAGAGTTTATATGCCTGTGCAGTTGAAGCAATGGGAAAATGATCAACAGATTAAACTGTTAATCAAAGAAGTAAAGGCAAAAAAAAAGTACAGTAATAATGTACAGAAGAGGGAAAATGCATCCCTAACTAAACAAGCATGCAGGTGAAGCATAAGCATGAGTGTAAACACAGATAAAGCAGATAGCTGTCTGAGATAATTTACACAGACTACGGATGTCCATCAAAAAAACCAATACATTATTAAATAAAAAGAAAGTGATTACATATAAAAATAAATAAATAAATAAATAAAATATATATATAAGATTTGTGGCTTAAACTCAAGTAAAACTTATCCTTAGTTTTGCCCTAAGCATTAGTAGATAAGACAGCATGCCTGTTTAGATAAAACTAAAATATGTTCTATTCTGTGTATTTCAAACTTACGTTTTTTTGTTGTATTTATCAATCCAAAAAACAAAAGAAAGAGCTAAGTTAAAAAAAGATAACCAAAACTAACACTTTGAATTGTCCAGCTGTCCAGCCCATAACTGTCCTGATTTTATACCAAAGTATACCAAAGTTCTCTAACAACATCAGCTAATTGGCATAGTGAGGAGAAAAAGAGAGCAGTTCATTTGATGTGCATGTGAGAAAGCATACGAATATTTTTTTTTTTTTTTTGTGGAAAGAAAAGCTAGGGCAAGTAACTCCTCCAGACTCTAAACAACTCTGTGGGAGAAATAATTTTTAAATGCATAACTTTGTTGTACTTTTAAAGTAGATCCTTAAAATAAAGCTTGGCAGCTTGAAAGCCAGCAGTTTTGTAAAATGATCTCAAAATCTTCTCATACTTACTTATAGAATGAAGGGAAATTTTTTCCTGTTACCTCTCTCCTTTTCTTACATTCCAAGTACTGCTTAGACCACAGAGTTATGTAGGTAAACTTAGGCAACAAGTATCAGCATCATCTTAGCACGTTAGCTTTGCCCTAATAATATAATAACATTTCCTAGTTTTGTTTTATTTCCCCCCCTGTGTTTTACTATCATGAAGGGAGAGAAGAGACTCCAGGAAAAAAAAAAAAACCCCAAACATTTCCAGCTAAGAACAGTCCCCAATCCACAACACTCTGTTCCCAAGTCCTGCCTGGCAAAGAGAGAGCAACCTCTGTCTATGACTGGACATCTCTGCATGGGAAGCAGCTGGGTCCATTAGCAAAGGCAGGGGCAGTCACAATGTCTTTGTAGTCCAAAAGAAGTTGATTCAATGAACCTTTTCCTTTGTGAGCCACATACATTATGCAGATTATTCTGGATGGTTATTGCTTAGTCCCACTTAATTATGTAGTGTTTTGGAACTTCTACATAACTAAAATGTAAATGGTTGGAAATAAAGAATGTATACTGGAAAACAATACATAATGAAAAAAAAAATGTTTGGAAGAATGCCTAGATATTTTCAAGTATGTCCCCAAGAACACAGGAATGATCAAAAGTTATTAATATGAAGTGTTCTTAACTCCCAGATTTCTCAGTCTGTTCATTAATTTGTTGTGGCTAGGGGAATTGACTTGGCTTGCATTTACAGCTACTGAATGTTGGTTGTAGGGCCTCTTTTATGTTTTAAGTGGAAGGTCCTTGCTTAGAAGTATTAATCTAAAACTGTTTTGTACATGTCAATTAAGCTAATTTTATTTATATAGGACATTACAAATGTGTGGTGGTTTAATCATAAAACAATACATAGGCTTAATCAAATCATGTCGATGCCATGTCTTTATTGGAGGCAAAAGGTGGCTTTGAGATTTTTATGTCAGATGAAAGAATAAAGTTGGGCAGCAGGCCTTGCTGAACCCTGGTGCCGAGGGATGCTGGCTGAGGTGGGATCCAGGGGCACGTGGTCGCAAACAAGCCTCAGGCTCACCACCGGCCCGTCTTGCCCACGCCGCCCGGCCAGGGAGGTGGAGTGTGAGCGTCTGTGCTAGGACCCAAAAGCTGGTGAACTGTGCCTGGGCAGGGCAAAGCCAGAGGAAACTCTGGTGGATGTCTGTAGCGGTCCTGACATGCAAATTGGTCATCCAACCCGGGTCTAGGGGAGAAAGGCTAATCAAACCATCTAGTAGCTGGTTCCCTCTGAAGTTTCCCTCAGGATAGCTGGCACTTGGCACAGTTTTACCCAGTAAAGGGAATGATGAGACGTCTTGGGGTCGAAATGATCTCAACCTATTCTCAAACTTGAGTCAACGTGAGTCTGTCATGCCTGCTAGAAATTTGTGTTTTGAAGCAGAACAAGTACTATAAACAGAAAAAAGTTTAAGCTAGTGAAGGAAATTAAGAAAAAAAATATTAGATGCAAACTAATGTCAGAGTAGGCGGAGGGAGAGGAATGCCAAATACCATGACATACTAAGTTCAATTTATTAAGTGGACCGTGTGAGGGCTGCTGGGGAAAGCTGTTCATTCACTTGCATTTGTGCTCACACATCATCATCTGAGCTATCAAATGAGCCCTGCCTTGGTTCCTGCTCCCTTGAGATGGGAGGGGACACGCTATTGCTCTGAACCCCAGGCAATGGTGTAGTCCAGCAGGTAACAGTCCCAGAGTACCCAAGCTGTGGCAGAGAGCCTTCTGGCAATGTTCTGATCTTTGCTGGGAGGGAGGCGCTACAGTCAAACCTGTCAATCAGATCCATCCTTGACAAAATCACAACTTACCATTTCAGGTATTATTTTTCTACCAATTGTTGATCTCTTGCTGGTGTCAAGGCTCATTGCACTCAGTTTGTGTTCGTGAACCTGAACCAAGCAAATTATTTCAAGGGCATAGCTCTAAAATCTCTATAAATGGCAGGTAGAATTTAAGTCGTATGCTATCCTAAGTGGGACCTAAAACAATGAAATATGGCAAACTAGAAATCAATATTCAGGTCAGAAAGTCCAGACATATGAGGAAAAATTGAAAAGCTTATGAGGCAGCAGGGCACTCTTTTTGGGAACAATATTCATATTTGTCATAGATTGAGTGTTTTATGTAGTTTGTTTTTTTTTTACATCGGTTTATGCTCTTCTCAAACCAAAGCATCATGCAAAAGAAGTGTGAAATGTCATGTTATAACTACTGTTAACTGAAAGTAGGATAAGCATTTGAAGAGAATGGGGGATATATCTCACTGAGGGTGGAGGGTAATTCATGTACAAACAACATATGTCCTCTTTAGGCCAATAAAGCATGTGACATTCAAAAATAACAAACAAAAAGAAGTACTTGCAATTCACTTGTTAACTAAATTAACTAAGGAGTTTGGAAAGAAAGCCAGCTTTATGATAAATGCCTTTAAAACTTAAGTTCCAATTCATACCATAATTTTTATTATTATGCACTGATTCAGGATTCCTGTTTGTAAGTAGAATGTAGGGCAAAATTTTAGTTTGGAAGAAAATAAAAAGTAACAGTCTTGTTTTATATTACACTTATCTACTCTTACTTTAAATTTATGCAGATCTTTCTGAACTGAGCACGTACTGGACTCATTTTAGGATAACAGCAATATGGAGCTGTAGTTTCTGACAACTAAAAGTAAAAGAAAATAACAGCAGGAGAAACACAAAAGAACCTCAATTAATTTTAAAGTGTGTGTTTGTATTTTCTTACTGGAATTAAGAAGTAACTAAAGTATTTATGATTAAAACATGACTAAGTGATAATATAGATTGATGACATATGTCCTGAAATTTTTTGTAACTGACCATTAAAAATTCATTTCTGAAAGATTTCCATTTAATCCCAGGTCTTTTACTGCAAATTGTTGACATCAGGTACATATTCATAAAACATTTTAAGTGCTGACATGAATAGGACTTGAAAAGTCTAATCACTGTGTTCTATGTGTGGAATACCTGTGATAACATGACCATAGGAACTTTTGCTGTAGCTTAAATAGTACACAGGTCTTGGAGGGAAATTATATCCCAGAAAGTGTGGAATTCAAGCATTTCTTCTACAGAAAACTAATTATCACCTAGGCTTCAAACCATTTAAAAATAATTCAGAAGCTTCAAAGAGAATATTTAGTACCTTCAGGGTAAATATCATCATAAGTATCATTAGATACCAAAATTAAATATTGTCACCTCTATACTTCAGAAAAATAAAATTATATTTTAAACGAACAACATAATTTTATTTAAACCTGATAAAATACTTTGAAGAACACAAAAGTTAAATAAACACTGAAGTCTGTGTATTCAAGGAAATGAAGGTTTTGTAATTTTATTCACTCTGTTGCATTTAAGTGTATTTTTCATTCTTTCCCTACTTGTAAAAACATATCTAAATTCTGAACATTTTTCTAATAAATGGGGCTTGTATGAAAATTTTATATGTACCATTAAAGATTTAAATTAAAATAATTTTACCAGACTATTCATATGTATTGATTCCTGTATCATGACTGAAATGATATTGCAAAATTTATGCTGCCTTTTTTTTCTTTAGTTGGTCCTCAAGATTCAAATTGGACTTTCTTTTGTTATTTTACACTCAGTATTAAATATTGAATCACAAACACTTTTTTCATACATTTGCATGATCCTCATCTAAAGATAGGTGGTGTGATTTAGTAGAATTGGCTTTAAAAATGGGTCTAAAATTGGCTTTTAAAGTAGGTCATTATCACTAGAAAACTCTTCCACCTGAAGTGTATTTAGGCTTGCCATAGCAGGATTTCAGCCACTAGTTCTTACATTTTTCAGCATGATATCTATTGACAGTGTTTGCTAGCTGCGTCCTCGCCTTTCAGCCTTGATAATATCATATCCTGCCAGTGGATTTCTTCCTTTTTCTTTTTTTTTTTCAAAATGGACATTCTCCAAAATGTAAGCTCTGCTTATTTCTCCATCTCATTGTTAGAGCTCTCTTTCATTTTTACTTCATGTCTTAATTTAATGCATTTTCCATGTCTAAATTTGTTAAATTAAACTTTTTAGGCAGCTGTTAATGCATCTTTTTCTGCTACTTCACTACTATGTTTTTACTGATATGTGAAAAACTACTGATAGAAATACAACCACCATCTTAACACTGTACATGGCTGTACTCTTAATTGTAAACTTCTATGATGAAGATGGTGTCAGGCATTAAACCATAACATTATAAATTGGCAGTGCTTCTACCTGTGTAACAAAGTGGTTTTTTGTATAGATCAATTCCAAATTCTCCTGCTGAAGATCCACATTTGCCTTCACAGGCATGACAGATATAAGGGAAATTAATTTTCTTTTGCAAACAGTAACCTGCTCTTTTCCTCCCACCTTCATTCTTAACATGATTTCCAACGTTGATTATCAAACAAATGCATTTGTATACATGTAGTCAAGCATAAGATTGATATTATCTCAACCTGTATGCTTTTTTTTTTACTTACATAAAAGCAAATTCTTGCTGAGATAGAGACTATCTTTGGAAAGATTTTAAATAGCAAATCATCATCTTTCTAAGTTTTTGCCACAGATTAAAACAGTGGTTTTTTTGTTTTTCTTAAATACTTGCTTTTATTTCATATGAACTAGATGTTAGAGCCCTGAGGCTACTAATGTGCCATTAAGTGCCCTGACCAGCCTCACTTGGGTCCCAAATACACTCCCTCTGCCCATCATGCCAGTGGCTCCTCTTAAGTCCAGACCTGCCCTCAGTTCCACTCTAGATAGATATTTCCTGCTGGTCTTTATTGTTGGGTGGATCTGAATAATTTATTTATCTGATGAACACTGCAAAAAGCACTGAAAGTACCAAAGTATCATAATTACTGGAGGAGGGGAGAAGGATGTTTTTGTAGTATGCTAAAGAGAGTAAGTGATCTCAAAAGCTTTTAGAGGAAATAAAAGATTTAATCTTTTTTATTAATCTTTTTACTCAATAACTTGTAACTTTTTTTCTTCTGCTCTGGTTCTAGTGTATTGTCCCGAAGCCTTTAGGTTTGAAGTTGCTAGATGGAAGCACCTTTCTCTGGTGATTGTCTCTGAAAATTTTCCTAACTTAAAAAAATGAACAAAGCATCACAGTAACTCTGCTTTTCTCATCTTCTAAAATGCCACTAGACGTGGTTAAGAATATAATAATCATTAGCGAATCTCTTTTCTAAAATTCTATGGGAGTTTATAGCTGGATTTTTCAGCTGTAGCCAAGTGTTGTAGGTGGAAGAAATAAACCTTATACAGCTCTTAACTTACATGGCTTTCGAAGGGTAGGGTACTTGGAAGCAATAGATAGTGAATGTTCTTGGTGAGTCCTGAATCTGGCTAAAATAGTCTTAACTGTAAAGGATTCACTCTAAAAAATGAGCATGTTGTAACCCTTAGTGGGACATATGGATGCATGAGGCAGTATGTGGGTGATAATAGAAATCATCCTGTCTGTTGGAATAGCACCAACAAACTATCCTGAGTGGTGCAACACAAGGGAAAAGAAACAACCATGCCCTTACTTGTACTCTGCCTACTCCTGTCTTCAAAGCTTCTTTCCTTCTCATGAGCCCCATGGGGTCAACAGGGAGTGGATTTTCCTGTCCGGTTACTTTGCCTACTGGCTGATGGATCATAATGTTGTGATTTACATGTGAATTGTGGGCCCATTTAGTGGATGATTTTCCTCCTACTATCTGTAAACTGTATTTAAATGGTGACAGCTAATGGTATGCTTTAAACTAAAGCACTTCAATACAACATTGCACGAACAGTATTCCAACTAATAGCTCATGTTTCTTTTCTTAAATGCCCACACATTGTGGTTATAGTGTATGAGTTTGTACGGTACATAAAAACCATACAAAAACCAGTCACAAATTTTCACCCCCAAATATTTATTGGTCATAAGACTGATGAAATGCCAGTAATGAATTACACATTTATTCCACTCAGATGTTTGTACCAGTTAAATATCACAACATATCTGCTTCAGTGCTAGGTTTTTTTGATGCAGGAGTACCCTTACATGGAAAAGGGAGTGGAAGAATTGAGGTAAGAAGGTGTGTCACTGGCTAGTTCCTTAGTCTAACACAGGCAACCTGGTCACTGCGGCCAGCCCTGGTTCTTCATCAACAGGCAGGGTTTTTCCTGTTACGTGCTCAAGGCAATTGCAGATGATTGCAACATCCCTACTGCTGCCACTGATGCCAGGTGCTCTGCGGTGCTGCAAGGAGTCCTTGTGTCCTGTAAATCCCAGCCTGGCTGGAACTAACAAGAATCCTCTTTGCATTTGATGTAGAGCCTAATGAGATCAGCCACCTCTTTTCCCTTGATGAACCTGTTCACTTCCTGCCAAGTTGTTTCATTAAGCCATTCATTGGCAACTTCTCCTTTCTCACAGAAATCTACCTCAGCTATCTGAGCTGCTATGCCACATTTGAATGTGTACCTCAAAGGATGGTGGACAGCCATCATACTACAGTTCTAAGCTACTTCAGTTACTGAGGAAGACAACCTTTGAAATACACTGCTTGCCTCTTTTCCAGATATATCAATAGTCTGCTTGATTTAAAGCAAAAATATTAAATATCCTTTTTGCACCCAGGCATATAAGACAGACGTTAGGTAGGAAATGAACGATTTTTAAATGTATTTAACATAACTGTGTAAAAGGCAAAATAATACTATGCAGTGTGTAGTGGATCCTTTGATGTTGTGTTGCCACATTTCATTGAATCCATTGAAGATGACAAATGTGATTGTTTTCTCTGTAGGATTTAATTTGCTTCCATCTTAGTGTTCCTTTTGAATCTTTGAGGTACTTAACACCACTCTCAACAGTATAAGCCTTTATATTTTAGATTCTATGTGATTCTACTTTAACAGCTTACCAGTCTGAGCTAAGGTTACACAGTTGGGCTATGTCGCAGCTAGATTTGGGGTCCCTAAGTGAGTAGAAGTTACTGAGTAGAAGTTACTCTCTATAAGGTGGAGGCCAGAGCCCATGATTAGTCTGGAGTATACCGTTAATTTTTTTCTGGAGAGATGAGGTATGTGTCTGATGGTCTGTTTGTGCCAGACAGAGAGCCCTTAAGCAAGTAGAAATGGTCATTGTTTTCCTTAGCTGGTGTATGTCTTAGTTTAGAGCTATTTGCTTCAGTTCTTTTTTCAGTAGGCAACAGTTGTACCCAATATGTTAGGAAATTTTGTGTGATTCAAGGGAAAAAAAGGGTTTAGATACAGCCTGCTTTAGACTCAGCTAGTTAGGCAGATAGCCTTTTTAGTTGTGCCTGGGGAACACACAAGTGTTTATTTTTAGAGGAATGTTTGAAGCAGCATGGTGTGAATACAAATACAAGGGGAAGAAATACTGTGCTGTTCTGCTCATGAGGTCTCATTTGTAACTTTGGATACTATGAAATGTGAAATAGGCCATGAGCCTTTGGTTTGCTTTGTTGGCGTTGGTTTTCTTATAGCATAAGTGTCTGGAATAAAGCAAGTGTTTCTTGTTGAAGAAGACCAAGGAGTTTGCGACTTGCAATACTTCTATTTCCATTGGAAATTACTGTCATGCACATAGTGAGCAATCCTGCAGAGCTGGGGAAAAAAACCAATGTTTTTCCATTAACAACATAGTAGAAACACTTTCTATATAACCTAACTAATAGTGAGTCCTCTGGAGAGTGCCATCATAATTTTAATTAATTTAAAACTAGGTTACTTGATACTTAAGATAAATTTTACTTTAACACTTTGAAAAGTCAGTCATTTTTCAATAATCTGGTGTGGCTGAATGATATACATCATTAATTAAATGACATCCACCATCTTCTTTTTAGTTCAGGGTCCAAATTCTCTGATTTTAAAATATTTTTACAGTTAGCCTAACATAATATGCTTTTGATTGTGAACAGTTTCTAATTGGAAGAATTATTATCACAGTTCATATTCAGAAGACTCAATGCTCTACGCTTTTGTTCCCTGCTGGTTTCAATTTTCTTTATATTCCATTCTCAGCTGGCTAGTTTACTGCATAATATTATTTCAGATACGTTCTGTACCTCCTTGAAATTATCTGAAAAACCTTAAAACCCAAGCTTAAATTCAGTTTGGCTTAAAAAGATAGTCTGAAAACTGACTATTCATGATCAGTTATGACCCTTCTGCCTTGGGGATGGTGACAGCTGTCAGGTACAGAGGAAAGCCAGGGACTCACCACTGCTTCATCTACCTGTTTTTAATTTAATGAAAGTCTGCCATACACCAAGTCCAAATCATTGTTGCAACATGGCACCTGCTCAGAACAGAAGAATTTTGCCATTTGTGTAGTCCAGAGATCCTGGGAGACTGTGAATTGCTAACAGAGCATGCTGGGAGTAAAAGGCTTGCTTTTATACCTGCCTGAAAGAAGTTAGGTAGATGGCAGGATCTGGTTATTCCTCCTTACACTGTGTTTGTCTAGAAAGGTCTTTTAAAGCACTACAGAGCTAGAACTGGGATAAAAAGCATGGTACTCAGTTTTTTACTGATGCTTACAATGTTTAGTCTACCCTGGGTTAGCTAAGCTTTCTTGTTAGATGCTTTGCCTTCTGAGTGAAGACTTTACCTCTTCTACAAAAAAATTAAGTGTTCCTCTTATTCTGAAAATGGCTTCCATTTTCACTGGTGTCTTTTGCTATACCTGTAGGAACAGAATGGCTAAACAATCAGACTGAATGTCGGTCTTCCTTATTTTAAACAGGCAGGTATTTAGCTGAGAAAACTTCAGATTTCCTACTAAATTATGAAAGGGCAAAACTTTTCATTTGTCTTGCATTGCCAGATGTTTTGCAATCATATTTAGGAGCATTTTAGAAGAGTCTTTTGCAGGTTTTTGGCATATCTGCTGTTAATATATTAAGATTAGTTGTATTTGTTGCCTGATGCAATAAGGCATGAACTTTAAAATAGTTTTGCTTGAGTCCCAAAAGATGTTTGGTTGCAGCAGCATGGAAATTTGTGTATTGATTTACTCTTCTCTTTGGCCAGTACTTTCTAATGAAAAAAAACTTATGAATAATGACAAACAAGCATCTAATTTCTCTTCAGGAGAAACTACTGTGAGTAGAGCAACATTTGTGTAATAGTGCACTGGAAAGCATTTGTCTTGTAAATAAAATCCAAATGAACACATAGACATTCATCAACTGAGATATGTAAAATATAGTCTGACAATATTTCAGAACACAAGCAAGACTGGAAAATTATTAGCTCTTTTTTTCACAGTAGGATTAACTATGCAAACAACAGCTGTATTGTTTGGGGCTAACCAGGTTTATTGATAAGGACCCCTACAGGTGAAGGAATCTTAGCATAAGTATCTGACTCTGGGATAATTTTTCACTTTCAGTTGGGTTTTGTGGAATATACAAGAAATGGTAAAGATGGGCTAAAATTTTTTCTTGACACAAAACTGTTATTGTAGAATTCTGGAAATTAAGTGGGCTAAGCAAAATTTACTTGGTTGCAAACTAATTGACACTTAAAATAAAACAACAGAATGAATTGTTTAGTGGCTTCTGTTTAATAAAATTGTCAGAGAACTTAGGCTCACTGGTTTTGTTTCCCTAAATATAATGAGCTTTAACCCAATTCCATGCATTTAATGTACACTTTTTGTCCATTTTGCTGAAAAAAATAAAGTATCATCATTTTGATTAGGATTGTTTCAAGAGGTAGTTACTGTATGATGAGCTTTCTAGTGAAAATCTTTCATTTAAGACTATTTTCTTCCAATATGTTATTCTATATTAAGTAATTATTATAATTTGTTTTACAAAAGTTGCCTGATCAGTAAATTTTTTCCTTACAAAGACTTGGCAAACCTTTTTTAGAATCTACTGCTTTCAAAAGACTGTTTAAAAAAATACAATGAAGAAATTGAAGTCAGCAAAACATATGCAAAACTTCCCAATTTTTGCTAATGGCTATTCTGTAATTATTTCATGCAATGGGAATTTTCACCATATGGCTCTGTACAGTTAAAGTTAGGGACAACATAGAAGGTATCTACTTCTTGCCATTGCTCAGTACAGCTGCAGTGGTATCTTGCTTATGTTTTATACCAGCAACACTGAAAACATGGAGGAAAATATTACCTAATTATAAATTTAAACACTTAGGAATTGTTTTTCTCCATTTGTGGGGGGAGAGGAAAGGATTAAAATTAGAGAAACTTTCAAAATCTGCTACATAAATGCTGTTACAAAAAACCTGGAGGCTTGTTATTTTCCTTTTTTGTTGTTGTTTTTAAGCTTTAATTGCTACAGATTTATCATGTTAAAAATCAGGAAATAATTAAATAGCTAGAGGTGTTTTTACAAGATTAAAATTTTGTGAAAAACTGTATTAGTAAGAGGACAAATTTTTCTTAACTAGTCTTGATGTCAGAGTCCTATCTTTATCTCCTGACCACGGGACAGAGTGCCAGTATCTGTTCTTTCAAGCAGGTCAAAGAAGTAACATTTTTGAAAGAATGCACCAACTAGCTGTAAGTTCTCACATCTTAATTGATGCAAGCATATATGAAGTCGTGCATAATTTGTTTAGCCATTTGGCAATAGCTGATCCTAGCCAACTGCAGGTGAGCTTTAAGATAGTTATTTTTAACTGTTCATGCAGTTGTCCAGATGCTGATCTTATGAATCTGAAATGATACCCAGATTTTGGGTATCATATGTACCAAACAGTAATTTTGGTGAGTAAATTTCTATCAAGAGCACAGAATGCTATTTTGACAGGTCACTACACTGACAAATCTGTATTTTCTTCAGTAGCTCCATTTCTTTTCCTATATTTGAACAGTAACTCCTCTTGGGAAAATGTGCCTTTGGAACAGTGTTAGACTAAAATATGATGTGTGAAGGCAGCTTATGGTCACTTACTGTCAGGCAGCATTACTAACTACAGCTTCCCATTTCCTGTCATGATAGTTGCATCTGTTTTCTTCCCATTTTGGAAACTGAGATTGCTCTACATGATGAAATATATTGTAATCTGGTCAGCTCTACCCCACATGGTCCTGTTTGTTACAACAAGCTGACAACAAAATGGGGAACTGCAAAAACTTTAAAAAAAATTTCTTACTTATAGAATCACAGAATCATTTAGGTTGAAAAAGACCTTTTAGATCAACAAGTCCAACTATTAACCTAGCACTGACAAATCTACCACTAAACCATGTCCAATCTAAGGCAATGCAATGTATGCAATGTTACAGGCTTGGGGAAGAGTGGCTGGAAAGCTGCCTCGTGGAAAAGAACCTGGGGGTGTTGGTCAATAGCAGGCTGAATATGAGCCAGTAGTGTCCTCAGATGGCTAAGAAGGCCAATAGAATCCTGGCTTTTATTAGAAACAGTGTGTCCAGCAGGACTAGGGAAAAGATTGCCCCCCTGCATTCAGCACTGGTGAGGCCACACCTTGAATACTCCATTCAGTTTGGGGCCCCTCACTACCAGAAAGGCTTTGAGGTGCAGGAGTGTGTCTGAAGAAGGGTAACAAAGTTGGTGAAGGGTCTAGAGCACAAGTCTTATAAGGAGAGGCTGAGGGAGCTGGGCTTGTTGAGCCTGGAGAAAAGAAAGCTGAGGGGAGACCTTATCACTCTCTAGGACTGCCTGAAAGGAGGTTGTAGCGAGGTGGGGGCCAGTCTGCTTTCCTAAGTAACAAGCAATAGGAGAAGAGGAAATGGCCTCAAATTGCACCAGGGGAACTTTAGATTGGATATTAGGAAAGTTTTCTTCACTGAAAGTGTTGTCAAGCATTGAAATGGGTTGCAAGGGCAGTGGTGGAATCCCCAACCCTGGAGGTATTTAAGAGTTGTGTAGATGTAGTGCTTAGGGATATGGTTTAGTCAAGGACTTTTCAGTGCTAGGTTAATGATTGGATTTGATGATCTTAAAGGTCTTTTCCAATCTAGGCAATTCTGTGTGATTCTTTGATATTAATTCTGTAAGTCCTGATGTCATCAGCTGGTTGAATGAGATGAGCTTCAGTGTTTCATCCTATACTAAGTTATTCTATGATATAGAGAGACTGTGCTCCCTTGTGGCTCCAGTAAAGGCTTATTCTTAATAAAGTTAGATATTAATCACTCCATTCTGTCACCTGAATGTTGTTAGATCCAAATCGAAACCAAGGCACAAGGGTAGAGTGCCGGATCAAATAAAAGCAATAAGTATATTTTCTCTTTAACATTAAAAACATCTTACATATATAGCATCAGTGTTTGGGCATGTCAGTGCTATACTCCTATGTCTGAAGTAACGTGCCAGGGCAGCTAGACTGTTTTTTCAGTGTATATGAACTTACATACACAGTTGCAAGACGACATTGCCATTGCTTTCAGCCATGTGCAGTCTTCACAGGTTTAAGATTTGCAGTTCTATACGTGGTTTAATTATGTAACCTCTGCAATATTCCCCAGACATGCTAAAATAGTAGTTTTCCCTCTTTCCTTATCTTTCAAGATATATCCTTGTTATGCCCTAAAACCAATTTCTTTGCATGTGGCACTCCAGACTGACTAATCAAAGTGGCCATGCATTTTAAACCTTCATACAGGCAAAGGGCATAGACTAGGCCAGAAGCAAGCTTATTATCTGCTCTTGCGCTCAGGGCTTTCAGTGCTGTAGGCTCAAAAGTTACTCATTATTTGTCCAGCCTTCAGTGTGTTCTTCATCTCCATATGGACACAGATCTTTTCACACAAGCCACTTATTGATTTCTAAGCCCAAGGCAGTTGAAGTCTTGTTTCATATATAAAAGCAGGTTTCTGTATTTTCCTTCAAATATAGATGTATCCTAGTCTTCATGAAGTGTTGGGCTTCCATTTTAGAGATATAAAGTAGCAGGAGACAAAGAACCAGACTGACATTGATAAAGTAGACTTCCATGTGATGGCCATGCAGGGTAGGGGGCATAAAAGAAAGCTGCTGGTTCTCTCCTTCTATAGCACAAAACTGGAAGTGAAGTGCTGATCCCACAGTTCTAGTTATGGTGGTGTCTCTGTTACAGGTAACCACATCTGTCTGCCTTGTCACCATAGTGAAACATCGTTGTTTCTCTGACCAATGGGAGTGATGTCTTCTCCTACGTTTATACCTTCCCTCCAGTTACTGCTATATGTCTATGAATGTGATCTGCATATACTCTTGTAAGTGATTTGTGTCGTTCCAGCCTTGACTGACATTGAAATGCTTAGAATTGTCTCATGCTCTGACTTTGACTCTCCCTGACTTTTGGAAGGATTTGTCAGCTACTAGATTTAATATTATAAGGGATTTAAACTAGCAATATCTCTTTAAGATTTACTGCTGTTCTTGATGCAATGAGCTTAAAAGGGGAAATCTCATCAATATCCCGAATAGGCTGCCCTACAGTAGAGAGAAAATTCATTCATGCTAGCCCTCTTTAAAGTTAGTAGCTGTTATATTTTGAAAAAAAAATGTTCTTTATGACTTATTAGAGGGAGTACTCAGCTCTTCTCAATCCGTTTCGTTATTATTGCTTTATTGATAGGTTGCCTGTCGTATCCCTTGATCTTGTGATAGGAATGGGCATAAAAATGGTGGCATCTTAGTCTTTACTTCTAATTCTCGTTTCTGCTTTAGAATATGGTAAAATACTGCTTCAGAAACTTGATTCCAATTTTTTTCTGCATCTTCAGAGAAACCTTTTATTCTCATATTCTGCCTTCTTTTACAGCTATCCCTTGATATTATCTCTTGATTTGTCTGCATGGCCTATGTCTCCACCCCCTCCTCACCCAAGCAATTTAATTTTATTGCGTTAGAAAACCTAATTCCACTTTTTTGTACATGTCTGTTTCCAAGTCGATCATTCTGTTCCCAGTTTCTTCAGTGTCTGCCTTATTTTCATAGACCTCATTATCCATGGGTGTTATGTTCACTAGTCATCTGGCTAGACAGAGTACCTTTAATAAAGTACCTCTCTGCTTTGTGTTCAGCCTTTTACCCACAGAGTTTACCTGGTACAGGCTATTAATTTTAGGCAGCTGAAAGGAATCTCTTGGCACAGTCTTCTCATAACCAAATAAGATTACTTTAGTGACAACATTTTGCCTTATTTTTATTGCGTCTGAAAGAAATACTCACTTGTCGGGAAAATAATCCTGGTGAAAATGCTGAGTCTAGGACAGGCAATATAGATTATGCCAATGAACTTGAAGCCCTAATGGTTAGAGTTGCCATCTTATTCTTAACAGATGCTCCTTTTTCCTTATCCCTTTCTACCCCTTTACCTCTTCCAATATAATAGAATCATATAATGGTTTGGGTTGGAAGGGACTTTAAAGATCATCTAGTTCCAACCCCCTGCCATGAGCAGGGACACCTCCCGCTAGACCATGTTGCTCAAAGCCACATCCAACCTGGTTTTGAACATTTCCAGGGAGGGAGCATCCACAACTTCTCTGGGCAACTTTTTCCAATGTCTCACCAACCTAAGAGTAAAGAATTTCTTTCTAATATCTAATATAAATTGATCATCTTTCAGCTTAAAACCATTACACTTTGCCCTATCACTACACTCACTGATAGAGTCCCTCTCCATCTTTTTTCTAGTCTCCCTTTAAGTACTGAAAGGCAACAATGAGGTCTCCCTGAAGCCTTAGCTTAATCTGCTTCAAGATAGCTTAATCTGCTTCAAACTTAACAAATGACTGTTGAGTATGACCATTTATTAGGAATGAAAATATCTTCATGGCTAAAAATAATAATTAAAGCTTATTAAATAAAAAACTTTAATTTGTCCTATGGTTTAAAGTTCAGCCTTGTTATCTTCTTAAAGCTATCAAGATGGGAGACATATGTTACTGCTTTCCAGACACTTCTGCTAGGGAAATTCCTTCAAGAATTAATCAAGTTACTCTTCAATGACAGAGTACTAGCATTGAGATATAGGAATAAAGCATTCAGCGAGTGCAGTTTTTCAGAGATGTCTTGCTATGGCTGAATACTATTATGATGGGTACTGTTTGTAAACTGATAAAATTTAAAAAATAAATAAAAAACTTTCAGCTGAAAACTATTAAGATTTTTCTGTAAGACAGATGTTATGTATTGATATACACAAGTGTTAGCTTTAGCACGAAAACGTTTTGCATTTATAGGATGAGTCTACAAACACTTCTTTGTATCACGTTTTAAGGACACAAACCTAGAAACTTGAATCGGTAAAGTTAGATAATCCATGAACCGAGAGGAACGGTTATTAATTCCTTATGGTTTCTCCCCTATCATACAACTGTTCTTATGCTGCACCAATGTAGCATGTCTACTGCAACCATTTGTTATGTGAGAAGCTGTCGGCATTGCACAGTATTTCCTGCTCTGTTGTCTGTATTTGAAATGAATTGCGGCTGCTTCCGCAGAAGTAGCAGAGACATGAGCTGAGTTAGATGTGGCTGCCGACTTAGAGAGGCAAAGCATCTTTTGGAGCTATACTTATAACATTCAGTCATATGAATATTTATACATTTAGCAAAGTCATTAATGCATGTGGGTAACAGAACACTGTGAAGTGTTTTTTTGCAAATGTCCTCATTTTCAATGTGACACATTGCAACTGCAGCAGGAACAATTAGAGTGCTTGGTATTGAATGGTTTTTTTCATACTTTTATATTTAGTTTTATATGCTATTGTGCTGGTTTAGTAAAGTGGCAGCGGGGCTCTGCAGTAGCCAAGCTGCGTGGCCAGCGCTGCTGCTCCCCTCACCCTCCCCACTGCCGCGGGCTGTGGACAGGGAAAGAAAAAAAAAGTTTTAAAATGCCCTTTTGAGTTGAGATAAGGGGGGGTTTAATATAAAAACATGTAAGAAACTGTTGCAGAAACAATATTAAGAAAGAAGTAATACACAGAAAAAGGCAAC
>JAVSBS010020477.1:0-43270 GCA_033124195.1 Coracias cyanogaster | reverse complement strand
GGATATGGTGTAGTGGTTAGAGAGATGCT
Organism: Coracias cyanogaster; assembly: GCA_033124195.1. Taxonomy (NCBI): domain Eukaryota; kingdom Metazoa; phylum Chordata; class Aves; order Coraciiformes; family Coraciidae; genus Coracias; species Coracias cyanogaster. The sequence goes on along the minus strand of JAVSBS010020477.1, from coordinate 43,241 downwards.
AGGAGAAAAGTTGGACTTGATGACCCTGGAGGTCCTTTCCAACCATAACGATTCTGTGAACAAAAAGGGTGGAGAAAAAAAAATAATTTCTCCTCTTGCCTTCCCATTTGTAGCAGAGGGACAAGCTGATATGTAGCAAAGCTAAGAAGTGTTAGATTTAATGGTGCTAAAAGGAGTTACTTTAATTTTGATGAGAGGTGGGGGAGAAAAAGACTTTGTGGCTCACTGCCATGAGATGAAAAAGCGAAACTAAAAATTAGGCTTGATATCAGCAACGGGGTCACAGTTAAACCAACAAATGCCTTTCGGGTGGCAAGTCAGCATGTGCTTTGCTTAGTCACGGGGCCACGATGAAAGCTTGGGACACAGAAATAGGAGGTGTCCTTCCTGTCTTAGCCTCAGACTTGCCAAGAGGGAGAGGTCACTGGGGACTGAGTTTCTCATGGATGTTGAGCAATCCCTCCCTTGCAGACACCTGCAGGGTCTGCCAATTGTGGTGTGGTTTCAGGTGCATGGGATCAGGGTCTCCTTACTTGGAAAGCCTTGCTCAGGGCTGCATGGGGCTGGGGAGCCTCTCTGCTTGGAGCAGTGGTTTCTGCTTGACTGCAGCGGACTGAAACCTGTGGCAACCGTATGGGGAGTGGAAGGTTTCCTTGCCACCCATTTGCCTGTGCACATGTTTGCAGGGTGAGGGCTTAGTAAGTCACAAAGGAGGAGAAGAGCAGCAGGAAGATTTACCTGACTGGCTTGAGGCTTCCCACTCCCACTGCCTCCAGGCAAAGGGACTTGGAGAACCACTGACCTGGTCTGCTTGGCTTGGAAGGTATTTTGGGGCCAGCTAGAACCTGCCTTGGGCATCCCTCCGGGCTGTTTGCAAGTCTGGGTCCTGCCAGCTCAGGAGGGAGCTGGGACTGTGGCAGGGGTGAGGAGCAGCAGGCAGTGTCAGTGGAGGTCAAGAAGAGCAGGGTGGAAATGGGGCAGCTGGAGAGAAGCTCCCTTGGCTGGAAATAGAGCTGGGGAAGAACCGCACCGATCTCTTACCAGGCTTTTTGCTCTGAATGGGCAGCTAGTTATAGCATGATTTTAATTTCTTCTTTGATAAAACATCCTGCCAGTCCCAGTAAGTGGGTACTGACAGCAATGGACTGGGAACTATTCCTAGGAGGCCTTCTGCAGCCTTTCTTCCTCCTGTGGTTGCAGCCAGCACCATGGCTGCACTGGGGCTGCAAGGATGCTGGGATCTCCTCAGCTGCTAGTGGCAGCTGGCCCTTTCTCCTGGCACTGGAAAGGGAAGTCTGAAGGACATGTACCCTGTGTAGGGAAAGGGGCAGAGCCCTCCATCCTTCAGCAGCTGCCAGGTTTGAGGGGAGAGAGGGCTGGGCAGTGGTGAACATCTCCTCCCGCATGCCGTGGGCATCTCCAGCTCCCCTTCGCCTCTGGCATTGTGAGAAAAGAGCCAAACACAATTGCCACAGCAGCTTTGGTGGTGGAGAGGTTTGCTTATGTGTCCTCGCACACCTGCAGCTCCCACTGCTTTGCAAAGGCCACTCGATTCTCCTGCCGTGACAGAGGTGGCAGCGCTGGTGGTGGCTCAGGCCTTCGGGCCTCCCTCCTCTCTGGTTAATGGTTTCCTATGAAACACTTTCAAGATACCCATCATGGAAGGCAGCTGGCTGCCTTCGCTGTGCTTGGCAGCAACCAGCAGCCTCCCCTGACGTTTTGTTATGATCATTTTACTGTAGTCTCTCTCCAGGCCCCGAGGAGCTCTGGGCACGGTCCAAACGCTCACACGCTCCTACACCCAGAGGAGAAGAGCTGTCTAATTTTACCCGTGACATGTCGGCAAGGGGAAGGGGCGGGCAGGCGGAGGCAGCAACTGAAAGGACAAGGTCTCTGCTTGGGCCACCAGCCCTGACTCTGTGGCCAGCTGTAGCGGCTACCAGCTCCCATTGCCTGTAAATGACTGAAGAAAACAGAGCTGGTGACTGACACCTTGCAGGCCTGGTGAAGTGAGCTGGCCTGCAGCGTGGCCCCCCCACACTCCTCCCCGTCTGCAAAGGCCACAGCGAAGATGGGGTTTGTGGCCCCAAAAGGCAGCTGGCTTGTGTTTGGTGCAGAGCACGTGTCTGGGGGACCTGGGTGGCAGCAAAGCGCGTCGGGGAAGTCCCCAGCCCGGCTGCCAGAGGTCCCTTAGGCGCTCCTGTTACCTGCCTCTTGCTGCTCGGGGGCAGCGGAGACACCCCCTTGCCGCAGCTGGCTGCTCGGGCCGCGGGGGGAACCCCTCTCTTTCTGGGCCGCCTCCACCCGGGGGCAGCCGGCCCCGGGGCTGCGCGGGGAGGAAGTGCCGGCGGTTGTTCTGACGAGCGCGGCCGGGGCCCCGGGGGAGGCGGGGGGAGAGGCCGGGCGCTCGCTCGCCGAACTGGGACTGGGCTGGGCAGGGCTGGCCCAGCTCCGCCGCCCGCCTCCGCCGCCCGCCCGCCGCTGCAGGGACCCCGCGCCGCGCCGGAGCAGGTCATGGGGCTTCGCCCCACGCTCCCCCTTCCCTCCCCCTCGTTTTGCCGCTTTTGCTTGTGCCAGGTGGGGGGTGGAAGGGGACCCTTGGTTCGTGGGTACGGCCAGAGGAGGTACCGAGTCCCCGGGGAGGGGCAGGGGGAGGCAGACCCCGGAGTCATCCTCGAGGCTCTCGACCTTGCTCGGCTGAGCTGTGTTTGCTCCTGGGGGCTGGGGCGACCCCGGAGGGCTACGATTTGCTCCCGGGGGCTCCGAAACACAGCCGCCGTGGCACTCGGTGGCACCTGGCTGTTGTTTCCCCTTTGGAAGGAGGTTTTCCCGGACAGAGGTGCGTTTCCATCCACCCAGGCTGGATCCTGCCAGCCTGTGTGGCATGGGGTGGCAGCGGGGAACCTGCTGGTGGACAGCAGCATGGGGAGCCAGCCTGTGCTGCACCAGGAGCCTCAGGCCCTGGCCACCTTGCCCTGTGATAGCTGAGGGAAGCAGGACAGACACTGGGGCTCCTGGTATCTCCCCTGATGCTGGTGATAGTGAGGTACCCAGTTTCTGCTGGGAGCAGGGCATGCCCTTCCCAGTCCCCCTGCCTTGGGCTGGAGGGAGGCATGCAGCTCTCATCGTTCTATTATCAGTGCCTCTAGCTGAGCACCTGAGGCTCTCTTGGCTTTGCTCTGGGAGGTGAAAAGGTCTTTGCATGCCTTTGGGAGGTCCTAAGACTTCCCAGCCCTTCGAATAGGTGCCTGTGCTCTGAATCTGCTACACTGCAGCTTTATAGGCTGGCTTCTTTGCCTCCTTTCTGGGGCTACTGTCCTGGGAAGATGCTGTGTGTTGCCCTGCCCAGGACAACACCATGCTGGGATGTTGGCCCCACGTGCAAGGGGGAAGCTCTGAGGCGGCTTGGAGTTTAGTTCAGACAGCTGAGCTGTGGGACCAGCCTCCCTTTAAATAGCATATCCCTCGCGGCCCTCCTCTGTGAGAGGTACGGAATTGTGTGTACTGAAGGAAGGGACCAGCCCTGGGGAGAACAGTGGGAATCTGCTAAAGAAACCACAGGTTGGGCACCCAAGCTGCCAGGGGACTTCACCAAGCCCCTGGCCGCTTTGCTTCATGCATGTCGCTCTGCAAAGGAAGCTCAGAGAAACTCTCAAAGTCCTTCCCAGCCTGCGTTGCTAGTCCTGCTGATGGGACCAAAATAGAAACTGTGTGGCCAGCCTCTCCCTCGACCCCTGCTCTGCCTCGACCCCAGCATGCTGGCAATGGTTGCTCACCCTCTATTTCATCCCGGATTAATTTGTTGCCTGAGGCTGTCAGTCTTGCTAAACACAGTGACAGATTGTTTAAATCAGGGCTGTCGGGTTTCTTGATAACTGGGAGGCAGATTATTTACTGTAGTGGCAAATAAACTTCATAATGTTATGATGGTGGAAAGTTGTCAAGGGATATGAACACCCGGAGTCAGCCCAGGAGCCTCCAAGGAGACGGGTCTGGTTTAAATTAAGACAAAACACTTTCTTCCATGGATTTTGGGAAGGAAATTGCATTGTTGTAATGGTGACATTACTCTGGGCCTTAGGGTTGGCAAACTGTTGACTTTATGAAGCGTAAGTGGAGGGTCTGAGCAAGTCTGGTAGATGTGCCTTAAAGCACATCTCGGGTTCACTGTGGAGAGGGGGTGAAGGGAAGGTAGTACCAGGGCATCATGCAGAGCGTGGGGAGAGGCATGATGGAGGTGCAACCAGAAGTATGTGGGGATTATGCTAGGAACTGTAAAAAAAGTCTCAGGCTCTTCTGCTCCCAGCCCCCACTCTTCCCAGCAAACCAAACTCGAGAGTATTTTCTTGCAAAGGGCCAGGCAGGAGCAGGAAGGGTAGCATGCCTGATCCCTTTTGCCTTGCCTTGATCAAGGCAGGGCCAGGCAGTGGGGACCCTTCTCAGGTTGCTGCCTGGCCTTAGGCAGTTCCTTCCACCTGACTTTGCCCCTTGGAGAAGCTTCCCATGACAAGCTGCAAAGATGCAGTGTTTTGTTTCTTTGTCCTGTCAACAACCCCCTGCCAGGAGCTGTTGGTGCCTGTTCTGCATCCATCTCCTTGCCTTGCTCGTTCCAAGAAGGCAGCTTGGAGACCACATCTCCTCTGTATGGCATCCCCAGCTCCTGACAGAGTGAGAATACCAAGAAAATGGTGTGGGGTTAAAGTGAGTGGCTGTGTCTCATCCGTGGTGTGGACTGTGTGGTGATCCACCCAGGACACCTGCAGTCAGAAATTATATGGAACAGATGTTGCTGCCAGCTAGGGTGTGCTATGAAATTCCTGTCCTCTGAAATGAAGCCCATGGGCAGGTGTTGCTTCTGGTCATCTTGTGCAAGTATCCTGTTACTCTTTATGTCTGGGCTGTGTCAGGGTATTTGCATCAGGTTCACAGCACTGGCACTGCTGCGATGCTGAGTTGTGCTCTTGCTTGGCCACATGCAAGATGGGTACATACAAAGAGGCCAAACTGATGTATTTGCCTGTTCCTTGTGAAGTAGCACAGTCCTGAGGCCTCCAGATTGGTCAAAGTGCCCAGTAGCATTGACAGGTTTCTGAGCAAGTTAGCAAAGCCCTTAGATGTTGCCAGGGGTGCCTTGTTCTCACTGTCCCTGCCCAGTAGCCCTGGCAGGGAGCCTCTGCACAGCTCCCTGTGGAGGGGAGCACTGGGGCTGCATGTTCAGAGACCTCAGAGCTGGGAGGAGGTCCTTGGCACCTGCATGCATGTGGCCACCAGTTGGTTTCTAAGCACTAGGAGGGAGGTCTGATGTTCTCTGGATCAACCCCGGGGCTCACTGAGAGACAAGTGGAGGCCTCTTCCCCTCTGAGTGCCCTGCAAGGACAAGAAACTACCTACTGTAGCCAGGAAGGGCAACCTTCAGGTTGCAGCAGTAATCTCCTCCTCCACAGTGTAAGGGTAACAGTACAACTGAGGATGTCCTTGGCTGCATTTTGCCCTGGAATGGCCATGCTCTTACAGCCCAGGAGCCTGGGAATGAGATGCTGTGACCTGTGTAGGCGGTGGCACTTGTTGCAGTAGATCAAATGAATGAATGCTAAAATAGAAGGTGAGCACAGCCCATAGCTCACTTGCCCTTCATGATGCTTTGAAAGGCTCGTGGTTTGCACAGACCCTCCCTACCCCTGTGCTGGGGGGAGCCACATCACTTTGCTTGTGCTGACAGTTTTATTTGCACGATGTAAGAGAGATTATGGCTGGGTAGAAACAAACTGTGCAGTTTGGGAACTTGCTGATCACTGATCATCTCACAGCATCCAAAGCCCTGAAGACTGCATCACGTCCTGACCAGTGTGCTCCCTTCCCCATCTGGCATAAGGGCCCCTTCCTCAGCAGACCTCGTCTATGCAGGTTGATCTTTGTGGCACATTGGAGAGGGCTGACCAGAGAGCCCAAGGAAGAGGAGAGGTCGGTGACTGTTGCCTGGGAGCAGGACAGGAGAGCGGGGATGGGATCTCAGTAGGAGTGGTGGGACAGTAAGCATACACGGGAAGACTGAGTATCAGAGTGCTGAACGGAGGAGGGGAGTCTGAACTTGTGATGGAAACTGAGGCTGAAGGCGAGCAGTGGGTATGTCAGCGGGGCAGGAATGAGCAGCAGCTCCCTGGATGGGCTCCCAGACTCTAGTCCCTTGGTCCCTCCAGTGTTCTGGCAGGGAGGAGGTGGAGGGGCAAAAGCCCAGGAGATCTTGGTGTCACGCAGAGGTGGCTATTAATAACACACTTTCCCTGTGGTTGAGCTTAAGCCAAGCGTCCTTGCCAGGGGAAGACAGCTTGTAAACTGAAACAGGCTCCTGCTTGCACCCTGCCAGCTCTGGTGCCACAGCAGCTCCCGAGCACCCGCAGCAAGCTGGGATGCAGCCAGCTACCACCAGGATGGGCACTAGTCCTGGAGCAGGGCAAAACTCTGTGACTCGTTTCCCTTGCTGTAGTCCTGTGGTTGGCAAAAATGTTTTCCAGTTGACTAACTGGAGGTTTGCTGAAAGGTCAGGAGGAGGTGGTGATGTTTTTCAAGTCCAGACTTCTCTAGAGCTCAAGGCTTATGCATTGTGCTGCTGGTGGTGTCCTGCAGTAGGGTCCTCTTCCACCTGTGATGCCAGGAGAGGGGTTCCAGATTTGGCATTGTATAAAGGTAACCTGGGATCTCCCATTCTTCTGGGTGCTAGCAGGAACAGACCAGGCTGCTGGAGGGACAGAGAGAGCAGTAACGTAGAGGAAAGGCTGAGCAGGCATATGGCACAAGATCCCTCTACATGTCTAAAGGCACAGAGGGCCTGTTCAGTGTGGTACATGGGAGTTTACTTCAGGCTAATGAAGCAAAGCAGAGTAAAAGAGCTGAACATCAAGAAGTTCCTCCTGACATGGGCAGAGCTTATGCCTTGACAGACACTGTGTTTAGCCCTAGAAGTCAGTCTGTCTGGTTTTGGAGTTATCACCACCACAGGAGGGGTGGCTGCTCGCTCTCTGAGGAGCAGAATCTCCCTATCAGCCGATCCATGAGCTTTGTGTTCACTGAATTTACAAGATGCAGGTTTTTGCTCTTTGATCCCTGTTTGACTGTCTAATGGCATTTAGATCCTGCTGGCAAGGTTAGCTCTGTCCTCAGAGCGAGAGGTTGCAGCTTGCTTTGAGTGCCCAGGGAGCTTCCTGCAGCTGCCTCTCTTCCCTCAGCTCTTGAGGACAGCACTGCTGCCTGCCTACACTCTGGGACATGTTCCTGCTTCAACAGCATCTCTACCCACAGATGCCAGGCAGGAAGCATAGGAGGCTGAGGAGCTCTGAGGGGTCTGGTTAGAAAAAACACTTTCCAAGAGCTCTGATTGCAGACCACGAGCAGACTAGAGCTGCCATCTCTTTCATCATTCACAGAAGGAGATAGAAGTGATAGTGCTGCTCGTAATTAAGGAGTGATACCCTAGTACATGCAGCAGCACTTCCTTTCCCTCCTACCGTGCAAATGCCAGGCTGTCTCCATCCAGCCTCCTTACCTAACTGAGCCAAGCAATGCAGTCTACAGAGGAGCCAAGTGGTGCAGTCTACAGAGCAGCCACAGGTGCCAGCTCTTCTCTGTCCTGTTTCAGTGATAAATGGTGGAGATCCCAGAGAGCTGTTAGTCCAGGAGCTTCCAGGGCTTATCTCCTCTCAGGCTCCTCTCCACCTAGTGTGTGGTTCCCTGGCTACTCTGCACGCATCAATGCTGGGCACTCCCAGCCCCCAGCAGTCTGTCCGTCTGCTCCACCAGCAGCAGCTCTCAACACCCGTGATACACCATTTGGAGCTCAGATTGGAAGTAAACTGCAAAAGATGGGGATATCTTCACGCATCATATCTGAGCTGCCACGTGCTGCTGTTGTGGCCTGTCAGATGGTTGCCTCATAATAACCTTCACCACTGGTGGCTGGAGTGTGAGTCCATGTGCCACTTGCAGACAGCCCTGAGGATAAAAAGGGCTGTAATCAGCTAGTACCCAAACATAAATGTCAAGCCAAGATTGTTCTAGCAGATTTCCTCATGAGACTGTGGTGCAAAAAGGAAGGAAGCTATGTTGAGAGATCTTCCTGCCCATAGCAGCAGCTCAGCAAGCAGTACAGCAGCTTCATGCTAGTGTAATATTGGAGCAGGAGGGAATGTCCGTTCAGCTTGTTTGGGATGTAGATGGGGAGAAGGGACAGGAGCGCAGCGCTACAGTGCTGGCGACAGGCTGGAAGCAGGGTGATGAGCAAAACATGCTTTTGCCCTCTGCAAAGCTGTATGGGCCTCAGTGGTGTGACAGTTAACCTGCTGGTGACCAAGTACCTGCATTGCTCACTGTGCTGGGACTTGAGAAGTCTGTCTGAGGAGATAGGACGTTGTTTTATTTTTAGTTCAACTAGGCTTTACCTGCCCTGATGCTGCTCTGTGGAGGGCATTGCTGTCCTTCCTTCCCTCCTTGTGCTCCATTACTGAGCACAGGCGTGGCAATGAAACTGTAGAAACTAAAGAGCTGGCTTCCGTGCCTACCAGTCTGGAGAAGACCTAACCAAGCCTGGGCTTCTGCAAAAATACAAAGTCAGCCTTGAACTCATCTAAAAGGAATACAGGTACAGCCTAATGAGTTGCTTGTGCTACAAGGACTAAGCAATAGCTCCAGTTTGTGGTCCAGAAAATAACACAAATGTCCCATCTTACATGCACTTCCCAAGCAAAGTGAAAGCTTCTGACAAATTTGCCTGTTTATGTGGGCCTCGAACCAGAGGAGGTTTGGGCCAAGGTGTTATCTTAAAGGTTCTCTGGTATTGCTGACCTGCAAGTGTGCGTGTAAAAGAGCATGAGAAGGGAGGAAGGTAGAAGCAAGTGGAGCAAATACCACTCTTAGAGCTATGATGAGCAGCATGCCTGTACTCTTGTGATGAGTAGAAGAGCCCCCTTGTACAGGATGGAAGTTGTTGAGAGTGATGCTGGTGGCTTGTGTGTGCCTGCAGGCTGCTATGATCCAGAGTCCCCTGACTTGGGAGAAATTGAAGAGCCAGAAGTTTGTTTCTACCAAACTGTGGGTCTTGGTGGCTTTTTTTGTGTTGCCTTCGAATAAATCTTCTCTAGCGGCTGAAGAGAGGTGGCAGATGGAGGGTGGGAAACGAAACACTAGCTCTAGGAGGGGAGCTCTGGAGCTAGACAGACCCAGTCCCTTCCAGTCCAGTCTTTGCATGCTGAGCCGCCAGTGCTAAAACTTCTGCAGCACCTTCCACCTGTGGCCTGGGCCTTTCCACAGACTGCTGCAGGCTGTCAAGCTTTGAGGACTGGGCAGGGAAAGCTCCATCAGGAGAGGGAAGTTTTGCATAGGATGAATGGGATAATTTTCCTACCTCTCCTCTGCAGCTCTCTCAGCTTGCAGCTTTCCCAGCATCTTCTACCAAATATGCTTGCCCTGCTTTTAATTGCCTAGTTGGTTGGGTTTAGGATTCACAAAGGCTTAGTTTCAATTTGCTGTAAATTTGGTGGGGCTGGTGCTTGGCCAGAGTGGTTCCTGTGTGCAAACCAAGTGGATCAGCACTAGGAGAGTGGTGGGGGTAGTTGCAAGGGCTGATCAGCACCTTGGGGTGCAGGTGCTCTGCCAATGCTACAGCAGTGAGCAGGGGCTGAAGAGGGTCCCAGCCAGGCAACGCCACTTGCCCTGTCATCATAGCACCCTGAGCTGAGCCATGAAACTCAAGAAGTGTGAGAACTGTGGGGACCAGGAGCCCCAGCAGTGTGTCTCTCCAGCAAGCAGGTTTCAGCTCTGCCATGCACCCTGGGTGGCATCACCATGTCCTCCTGTTCCCTGCTGTCCCCCTGTCCCCCTGCCCTGACCCCCACGGCCTGGCCTGGGGACTCAAGAGGGAGCCTACTTAATTCCTGATCTCTGTGTTAAACAGCTGGGTGCGATGGAAACCTTTTTTAGGCGTCACTTTGGGAGGAAGGGGCAGCAGCACGGCAGCGTGGTGGCTGTGCCCACAGGCAAGGCCAGGCGACGCTCCCAGGTGGGGCTGCCCTCAGCCTCGCTGGCCCAGCGCCGCCGCAGCTCAGGCACCCCACTGCCAGCCCTATCCTGCCTGGGCCTGCCACAGCGCCCTGGCCCCCGCCGCCGCTCCAGCACCACGCCGCCCTGCCTCAGCCCCAGGTTTGCCGTGCAGACGAAGCGTGGGGGCCGGGTGCGAGCCATCGACACCCACCTGGTGGATCCCTCCATCCTTCTGGCCAGCCTCATCCCCACCAGAGACTGGGCAGATGGGGCACCCCACACTGACAGCTCCGGATCCGAGTCTCCAGAGGACGGTGGTGTCCGCACGGCGGTGGGAGCCAAGCAGGGCCGGCGGGAGCAACGGGCTGAGGAGAGGTGGCTGGCCATGCTGCCACAACTGCGGCCACTCCAGGCTGGGCTACTGTCGCGGGGTCCCCGCTGCCTGCGGCGTGCCTCCTCCCACTGCCTGCCCACCGAGTTCATGTACGGCCGGGCCACCTATGGCTTGCCCGGCCGCTACCACCGCCTCAGCCAGCGCCAGAGCTCCAGCGATGTTCCCCGGCCTGGGCTGCCTCCCTCCAGCCACCTGCAGCTGCTGCCCCAGCACTGTGCAAGGGTGGTGGGAGCCGGGTGTTCCTCTGCCACCCTCCCCGAGTGCTTGGGACCAGAGCCCGACTGTCACACCGCCCCGGACGGCTGGAGCCCCCGGCTGCTGTATGTATGGCAGCAGCATGCAAGCAAGCAATGGGAAGAGGAGGCTGGGCGCAGACCCAGGGTTGGTGGGAAAGGAGGGAAGGGCCTAGCACCATTGACCCTGGCTGCCATCAGTGTCTCGCAGCGCTGCTCATGTCCCTTGAGCATCTCCTGCTCAGGCTAGTGCTGCTTCCGTTTCTCTCAGTGCAGCTGCTGGGGCTTGCAGGTGTCCCCTTCCACCAGCGTGGGGCCAGAGGGAGGTGGCAGGCCTGGTTGTAGGCTAGAGACACTTCAGCTGGCTGGATCTGCTGCGTGTCTGGAGGGGAGCTTGCTGGTCCCAAAGAAAGAGCTGCTTTTTTTCTGGCCAGTTGTGCTGGTCCCTGAAAATGCCCTGAGCTCTGAGGTGCTTTGGTATGGGAGAGCTGCAGGGAGCCTCTGCAGAGCAAGGTTGTCCCTGCAAAGACAGCTCTACCACCACAGCTTGGTAGAGCATCCCAGGCTGTTTTGTGATGGACCTGTCATCCCCAAGGGCTTTGACCCTTCAGGCCTGGGCTGTGGCTTTTGCCAGGTGCAGGGTGTCTTCAGCTGAGTCAGCAGCAGTGTGACCAGCATCTCTTCGTAACCATGGGTCTGCCTTGCAGGAGTGGGTACTCCTTGGCTAGCAGTGCTGGAGATTCACCTCATTTCCAGCCGCTTTATCCTGAGGATGCTTTTCTGCTCCAGCCTCACCATCCATCCTAGAAGTAGGTTGTGCTTTGCACATATTCCTCCTCCCCTGATGTAATAGCCAGCCCTCGTCTGTCTTCCAGGAAAGCTATTGCCAAGTCCAGCCTCCAGCACATGGTAGCCCAGCCAAACCCTGCACTAGCCCTGAGGAGCGACTCGGAGAGGCACATACGCAGCACTGTGGACTGGAGCGTAAGTTGTAGCTTGTTTTGCTGGGCATTGCCTGGAATGGGCTCCTGACCAAGAAACAACAAGCTCTTTACAGGCTGAGACTTCCCAGGTGACTTTGGCTTTGACACATTATGGCCTGTGCCATTGCCACCAGCTGGTGCTAGCATCTGTGCTGCTGGCAGCACTACTTGATGGAGAGACTGTGTAGGCACAGGTTGTTCCTGGGAGGATGGCATAGCTACTCCACTGCCAGCTCTTCTGTTCTGGCAGCCGATGTCTTCTGGTGGCTGAGTCCGAGCAACAGCAAGCCCCTGTTCCTTCACAGGCAAAGCCCGGTAGATTTTAAGCTGCACTCTGAGGTTATAGAACAGAAGCTGTTTCAGGAGAATCCTCTGCATTGAATTTGCCCCAGTGCCTCCTCTCAGGGTTTGGTGGAACAACAGGACACTGTGCAGAACACTGCAACTGGGCTGTAGGTCTTGTAGTTGGTTTCCTGAGGTCCTCTCATTTCCAACAGGTGGGCCATGGCAACAGCTTTGTGAGGTTTCCTCTGTCCAGATTTTGTCCCTGGTTGTTCTGTGCATCTTATCTCCTGGCCTACATCTAGCTCTGACCTCCTGCTCCCCAGCATTGTCCAGTATCTTGTCCCTTGCACAAAGCATTTTAAGGGCTTGGATGCCCATCTGGATGTGCTTTCAGAGACACCTGTTGTCTTGTGTCTTTCAGGAGACTGCGGTCTATGGGGAGCACATCTGGTTTGAGACCAATGTCTCTGGGGACTTCTGCTACGTTGGGGACCAGAACTGTATGGCAAAGCTACTGGTGAGTCACCTGGGGTCACCCACCTCCCTGGCAAGGGCCACAGATGCAGGTTGTGCTACCACCGAGCCAGGAGCCTGTGCTGCTGCTGCTGGGGGGCAGGTGGGGATCTGTGGGGTTGCCAAGGTGGGGACTATGTCCCTCTTAGCTCTGTGTGCTGGAGAGCTGTTTCCCCAGTTTCTGCCAGTGCTGGTGTCAGTTTGCAATGGCAACCTGATGCAGGGCTGCCACTTGCCCAGAGGTGCTATGATGATGTTCCAAGAAGAGGCTGTTGGGATCCCACACCCTTAGAGGAACAGTCTGAATCCAAGACCTTTAAATATTAGAGAAAAGTGAGTGCTGGAGACCCAGGCCTGCTGCCTCCTGACCCAGCACTGATCTTACAAGGTTGCTGCAGTCCTCCCTCAACAGCTTGCAGGCTCAATCCTGCTTGCGGTGCAGGACATGGAGCACTGATGCCACCCTGTGCCTGCCTGTGGGGCTTACCATGGGAGCCCTGCAGGTGCCTCCAAGACCAGCTTCCATGGTGCTCTCAGGTAGTGTCAGAAGAGGCCAAGGACTGCAGGACAGGACAGTGGGAGAGCACCTCCCTGCTCAGTCCCAGACTTGAGAGCATCTGCTCTAGGCACATGCTTAGATCCCTTCACCTTCAGGGAGTCTAGGTTGCGTTTAACTTTCCTATAGGACTTGTTCTGCATCCTGAAATATATGAAGGCGGTGTGATGGGAGGCTGAGCTTTCTGGCCTATGAACACTGCTATTCATGTGCATATTTTTCCTCCTTTTTTCTCATTTTCCAGCAAAAACCTCTCTCCAGGCGTAAGTGTGCAGCCTGCAAGATCGTAGTGCACACACCCTGCATCGAGCAGCTGGAGAAAGTGAGTAGTGCCCATTAAGCCCTTTCTGTGGCTCACAAAGCTGTAACAGCCTTTTTCTGGGCAGCTCTTCCTCTTGGGCAGTGAAACACAAGAGGATTGGGGAACTTCAATATGTCATTACAAAGAGGCATCTTCTGAGGAGACAATACCAAAAGGAGCTTCTAGTGACATGGTTGGGACCCCAGGCCTCATTCTGTTCAGTAACAGAGATATGTGAGGGGTTTTGTGGCAAGCAGCAAACATCTCCAGAGGCTATAGGTCTGCTTTTAGTAAAGTCAAGTCTGGTAGGTTTCCTTTGGGTATGATGGTTTTAACTGATTCATCTTATGTGTGTTCAATCTACAGATAAATTTCCGCTGCAAACCTTCCTTCAGGGAGTCAGGATCCCGCAACGTACGGGAGGTGAGAGATGTGCCTTGGACGCTGCTCACATCTGCCTCCCCCTTTCCAGTTTGGTGGCAAAGACGTCAGATGCTGCCAGCATGTTGCCCATCAGAGTGCAGGCGTCGTGCTGCCTCCTGGCTCCAGTGGGGTGGCACAGTAGAAGGGATGTTTATTGACAAGGCAACAGCGCAGACTGGATGTGAGGAGCGAGGAGCTTGCAGGCAGCAAATGCAGAATGTCTGCTGGTTTACATGTTCTAAAGCTCCTGCATCTGCATGGGTGAATCTGCAAACTGTGTTTTCTGGGAGAGTTTTTTTTCTCCCTTGTGCTGGTCCCCAAGTATGTAGAGGAAGCTTTGGCAAACAGCGAATCCCCAGGTCTCCCGCAATTTGGAAGGAAGCAGTACGGGCTTGCTTCTGGGTTTATCACTCAGCCCTGACCTGGGTACTACAGGTACTCCAGGTATCAGTGGAAGATGCCCACAGTGGCGCTGTTGGACCCCTTAGCCCGTGTTTTAAGGTACTTGGCCTAAGTTGTGGCCTGGGACCTGTCTGCTGAGCTGTGCTGGTAGAAGCACCTGTCAGCCTTCATGCTTCACCCTGCAGCCCATGGAGCCATTGTAGCCCGTGCAGTGTTCTGGAGTGGGTGTGGATGGCTCAGTCATGGGCCATTGTGGTAATAGAGCTGTTGCCTCCGCACTGTGTTTGTGCTGGCACAACAGATGCAACAGAGGAAGGGTCATCAAACACAGGGCTACCTGCTCAGAAATGCCAGCATGAACCTGATATGGTGAAGCTTTCAGCATCACTGTAAACCTTTCTTTTTTCCTTTGCTTCTCCTGCCATACCTTCTTCCCATATCACTCTCAACCTAGGTTCCTTATTTGTCCTTCACTTCCTTTTTGGTCTCTTTTGACAACTCTCTGCCTCCACTCAGTCTTCTGTCTCTATTTTTTCCTCTTCTCCCATCTCTATGGGGTTTTTTTGTCTCTCCTTTTTCCTGGTTTTCCTACTTTTTCTCACTAATCCTGCTTCTTAATCCTGTCTTTTGAAATACTCCTCAGTTCCTCCAAGGACTCTTCCCTACTGTTTCCCTAGAAAGGTGCTCTTCTGGTCTTTGTGCTGCCTGGGTTCCTCTTTAGCAGCAGCCCCTTCCCTAGATGTGTCTGATGGGACCCAAAGGTGAGCTCAGGGCATAGCCTCCCTTCTGCTCCCACTGGATTAATGTCCACTAAAGCCAAGAGGACTCTTCATCCTCTCCCATGTGCTGCACTCAGAGCCAGCAACACTGGAGCTTACCCAGATCTCTTGCCAGTTTCTGCCTCTATCATCGTCATGATCCCAAAAGCTGTCAAGAGTAGGGGGTCTTGGGCCCTACTGCACTGGGCTGTGAACTCTCACTCCCTCTTCTCTCTTTGCTGCCCTCCCTGCAATGCTGTTCCCAATCCAGGGCTGGAAGAGGAGGGTGGGATTTAGGAAATCTGGTACTTCAAAGTTGCAAAACTTCAGATCCCCTTATGATCACTCCTGCAAGTCCCAGACCTTGTCCACCTTGAGCCTGCAGACAGGGAGTAGGTGCCTTTGAACAAGTTTCTCCCCTCCTTGTGGACAGGGGCAGGGGCTGAGGCAGACTGGTAGGACTTCCACTGGGGTGAAGAGCAGGGTGAATTGGATGTGCGGGAACTTGGGGCTACTGCTCTCCTTTAGGAATGTGGAGCTAGGTGGTTGGCTGCTTAGCTGCGAGTACTTCCATCTTCTTGCTGTGAGCACAAACTGTGTCCCCCTGGGGATTTTTACACTTCTCACCAGCACATTTTTCACCTGGCAATTGTGGCATCTGGCCAGAAATATTAAGGGACAGAGATGTGATTGATGGCCTAAGTAGTGCTCCACGCTACTGCTTGCCCACTCTCCATTGGGTTTGCTTTGTGTGATTCTCAGTCTTCAGTTTCCCTTCCCCCCTTCCTATTTTTTCTGATTTTTATTCCCTCTTCTCTGAATGCCTTAATTTGGCCTCTTCCACCATGATTCGTTGGCTTGGCCTTCTCCTGGAGGGTTGGGGCTGATGCATGTGGGCTTGCTGCAAGAGCAGAGGTCCTGGCTGGGTCCATTCCTCCTCTTGCCTGTTCCTGTGTTCTCTCACACACTGGGCCTTCCAATGCCTTCCTTTTTTGTTTTTTTTTTTTCCCCTTTAGCCCATCGTTGTCCGGCATCACTGGGTACACCGAAGGCGGCAGGAAGGGAAATGCCGGCAGTGTGGCAAGGTGAGAGGGCATCTTGTTTTTCTTCCCAGCCTGAAGGAAAGCTAAGGACAAACCAAAGACAAGAACAGGACTGGGGACCAGGGACATCCCACCATTCCTGTCTGGCAGCAGCAGCCGCCTGCAGCAAAACCAAGATGCGTGCCCTGTTTTACACAGTGAAGCACTACATAAATGCTTCCCACATAGACATGTTCTCCCCCGGGCCTAGTCAATCCTGGAGGGGACTGTCGTCTTGACATGTTTTCCTTGAGCAATAGGGACACCCCTGCAGAGTGCACTGGCCTCCCTGATGCCACAGTGGTGGTTGGGGGCTATCTGACAGGGATCCAGAGGGCTCCAGCTGCAGGCGTGCCGTCTTTGTTGATGTCTTTCTTAGTGATAGGAATGTCCTGTTGGATGGTAGAAAGTTGTGATGGAGTTTTTTAAGCCTCTTATCCTTCTCTCCCCAGGGTTTCCAGCAGAAGTTTGCCTTCCATAGTAAAGAGATTGTAGCCATCAGCTGTTCCTGGTGCAAGCAAGCGGTGAGCAAAGCCCCCATTGAATGTCGTATCAGCCTGATTTGCAACTAATGACCTCTCCTTTCTGCTGGGACTCACCAAGTTGCTTTTCTGCAGCTGCAAGCTCCTATGAGGAACTTTCTCCTCATTGCCTTCCCACGACAAAATTTCTGCATGGTTTTTGCCATGCACTCCCTGCACTGGCTTGGGGGATCTAGGAGAAGGAGAAAGTGACTATCACCGGCAAACTGAGCAGCTGAGTTTTCCCTTGTCTTATTCCCCAGTATCACAGCAAAGTGTCATGTTTCATGCTGCAACATATTGAAGAGCCCTGTTCACTGGGAGCTCACGCTGCTGTCGTTGTTCCTCCCACCTGGATTCTGCGTGTCCGTCGGCCCCAGGTGAGTCACCTCAGCTCTTGTGGCTCTTTCAAAACTCTTGCCATCTCAGCAGCTCCTCACAGAGTTCTTGGGTTTGTTTCTTTTCTCTCTAGAATCCGCTGAAATCAAGTAAGAAGAAGAAAAGGACATCATTCAAGCGGAAATCCAGCAAAAAAGGGGCCGAGGTAAGAGATGAGGGGACAGGGAATGGCTTTGTCTTTGGAGGACAGAGGAACTGTGCAGTGAGGAGCAGGGAAAACAGGGACTTTTCCCCTGGGAAACAAGGGGCTTTGCTGGGTGTGTGCTGAGGTTAAGGAGGGTGAGGTGGAGGAAGGGTGCCTGCTGGCAGGACAAATCCCAGCTCTAAGGCTTCCAGGGTGGCTACGATGTTCTCTTCCTTCCAGTCCTGACCTGTGTGATGTTAGGGCTCATCTGGAGGTGGGAGTTTGTGTTACCCTGGTGTGGTGTATCTTACAGGAAGGGAGGTGGAAACCCTTTGTCATCAAGCCAATGCCAGCTCCTCTCATGAAGCCCTTGCTGGTATTTGTGAACCCCAGGAGCGGTGGCAATCAGGTATGGCTTTGTCCTACATCTCCCTGAGAAGGCAGCTCTGGGGGGGCATTGCCATTTGGCTGCTGAGGTCTCATCATAGTTTTGATGATGTCTTAGCTGCAGAAGAGGCAAAGCAACTCCCACAATGCCAGTTTGCTTCCCAGCAGTTCCCACCTAGGCCAGGCTTTGCCCAAGTCCACTCAGAGCAACGTTGTCTTGGCCTGGCCCCAGGACCAGATGCCTGCTTCCAGTGTCCACTAAGGAACTCCCTGTTACCTGAACTCTTTCTTCTCCCATAGGGAGCCAAGATCATCCAGTCCTTCATGTGGTATCTCAACCCACGGCAAGTTTTCGACCTCAGCCAGGGTGGCCCCAAGGAGGCGTGAGTACTGATGGAGGCAGCACCCTTCTTTCCCCCATCCCTGCCCCAGAGAATCCTCCTCACAGCTCTTCTCGCAGCTGACAGGGACCTGATGCTCCATAGCTCCCTTGCGCAAAAAGACCTCCAATGAGTTCACCCTTTGAGAGGCCTCTCCTGGGTACCTTGTGGTCAGTCAGTGTTTCTTGCTGGAGGACTGGTCTAATCTTAAGGCTAGTGATGAAGAGACCAGCTGTGGGGTGAGGTTCCCAGAGCTAGTTCATTGTGTTCAACTAAAGTTGTGTGAACCTTGTCTGCTTGCTGCACTTCAGTTTATGTGTATGCAGACTGTGGACACCGTGCTCTTCCTCTGCAAGAGCTGGTGAAGCCAACGTTCCTGTGGCTTTTGCCCACTGCTGTGAACTGTTGTGGCGATGGGGAGGGAAACACGCACGTGGCTTTGCAAATACCAAGAGCTCTGTGAGGGCAGGGACCCCTGTAGCCTCTGCGTAATCCCTTTGGTGCCTCTTCCTCCCCCTCCTCACCCTCCCTGTTCCCTGCAGACTGGAGTTGTACCGCAAGGTCCACAACCTCCGGATCCTGGCATGCGGGGGAGACGGCACGGTGAGTTGCCCAGCCCCTTCATGCCTCCAGTGCCCTTCACCCCAGGCCTTTCCACTGCTAGCAGCAGCCCTCCTCTCTCTAATCCAGAATGGGGCAGAATGTGCGCACTACATCTGTAGTACAGCTGCTGGCATTGAATACTGCACGTCCCATCATCCACTGCTCCAGAGAGTGCTAGTCCAGGGCATATCACAGAATCACAGAATGTCTGGATTTGTAGCCCTTTTGGGGATCAGTGTCCTCACTGGGGTTACTGGTATCTCCTGCAGCACTTGCCTGGAGAACTAAAGACTGTGAATAGCCTCTGTGGTGGCTAAGGGGACCCTGTCTGCCCCCTGACATCATTAGTGCTCCAGGTCACCTCCACCTGCTGCCAGTCCCTGAAATAACCTTTTCTTTGCGCTTTCTTGCTCGAGCAGGTGGGCTGGATACTCTCCATTCTGGACCAGTTACGCCTCAACCCACCTCCTCCTGTGGCCATCCTGCCTTTGGGGACAGGGAATGACTTGGCCAGGACGCTGAACTGGGGGGGGGTAAGTGACGGGCACAAGAGCCTGCTGCTGACAGAGAGAGGGTGAACACTTTGGACTTTGGTTGCAGACACATGGGTTGAGATTTGCATGGGCTTGCTTGGTGTTTTGACCTTCTCTGAAGTGCAACAGATAAGTGCCATTTGGATACTACTCTTCTGACACGTGAATTATTCTGCATTAGATTAATATCTGTTAGGACATTAACAAAAGCAATCATTTCAAACTTTGGGAGATTTTTAGAAAGAATATGTATTTTTTTTATATTTAAAGTCCCTCCTTGTTGTGCATTTAAGTAGAATTGATCTTTTTCACATCTTTTGCGCTGGGATGTCTGCCTAAAGCCCACTGTCTCTGGGGCATCTCTGCGGGAGGTAGGTAGAAGACTTACCAAGTCCTGCTTTTCACCAGGGTTACACAGATGAGCCTCTGTCCAAGATCCTGTCACATGTGGAAGATGGGAACATTGTGCAGCTTGATCGATGGAACCTCCATGTAGAGCCAAACCCTGATGCAAACCCTGAGGAAAAGGATGAAGCAGCCACTGACAAGGTGGGACACCTTCACTCCATGTTTGTTCCTTGCACTGGGGGTCTATATTCTCCTTTCTCCCACTGGCTCAGGGCAGCCCCGGCACCTGGGCCTACAGTGTTGGGTTGGTGTTTCCCTCTCCCTGCTCCAACTCCATTCCTCTCCTCATGGCTCTGACCCACAGCAGTCATGGTGGGGCATGAGGTGATCAGAACTAAATGTTCACCAGAGCTTTAACCACAGCTTGTAACATGTATAAGCCCAGTCCCCTCTGAGACTGTTTCTTTAGCAGAAATGTGGGTGATTGCAGGTATCTCAGAGAGCAGAGTGTGTCCCATTGGGCCACATCCCTTACCCCTAGGCGGCAGGGGCCAATCCATCATCTCATGCTGGAGACCTCTGTATTTTCCTGAGGGGGAAGCAAGCTCCCTCAGCCTCATGACCATTGTACATAGCTCTGCTATAGCCTGGCCTTGTCTGCCGTGGCCACATGCTGGCAGCCTTATCCTTATTGCTCCTTTCCTTTTTAGCTCCCTTTGGATGTCTTTAATAACTATTTCAGCCTTGGCTTTGACGCGCGGGTGACGCTGGAGTTCCATGAATCCCGAGGTACAGGGGAGCGGTAGGGCTGGGCCAGGGTCTGTGGTGAGGGTGTGCCTAAGAGGTGGGCCCATAAAACATTCCTCGGGGAACTGGACAAGAGGATTGCCCCAGGGACAGGGCTGGAGGTGAAAACTGAGGAGCAAGTGGAAGCTGCAGAAGGGAAAAAGGGATGCCTGCATGAAAAGAGAGCTGGGGGCTGCCTCCTGGCCGAGGCTGGCTGGAGAGCTGTGTCTGAGGAGACCTGGCACGTGAAGTATTTCCATGTGCAGGCTTATGACCTGGACTTTTCTCCTTTCCCTAGAGGCCAATCCAGAGAAGTTCAACAGCCGATTTCGGAATAAAATGTTCTATGCTGGGGTGAGTGTATGAAGGATATCTGGGCATGCGTTCACAGCAGCCTTAGCATCAGCTGGAGCACAGGCATGGCCCTGCCTCCTGTCTGCACCCTAAACTCACTTATCCAAGTTGCTCAAGCCTTCATGTGCACCCAAAGTGAGCCCCACTGAAGCTATAGAGTTGCTGGAGAAAGGCCGCAGCCCTGGGCATCACAGCTTCTCTGGCTGCAAGTGCTGCTGGCAGTACAGCTTGCTCTTTGGCCTGTGGCTCACTTGCTGTGTTGATCTCCTGCCACTGTTATTCTTGTTCTCCAGCTGGTCACCCAGGCAGTACCTCTCAGGACCTGCAGAGAAATGGGAAGCCTTTCCATAGAGTTCCCATGCTGCTTTGGTCTTTTATTTTATACCTTCAGGCAGTTACAGCTCCCTGGCTAAATATGGCACCCTCCTGTATCTCACCTCTTTGTCTCAGTATCATCTTTGTTCATCCATTACCCCATCCTCAATATACATACTGGTACATGAGCAGTACTAAAGGCCAAGTGTTGCTCTGTATCATCTCACATCTCTTCTGTTTGTGTCTCCCCTCCTCTCTGTACAATTAAACACAAAGGGGATGCTAGGGTCTGTGTAAAAGAGGCCATACTGTCTTTCCTAGTATCTCTAGATGGGGTCACATCTCTAGAGAGGGTTATCAGCGCTGGTTTATGGTACTTCATTACAGCTTAAGGCTGAATTTGTCTCTTTTGACTCTAGTCTGTCGCTGGAGGAGACCCACCTTGCCAGCTCTTCCATAAAGCCAGGACTGGGCTGGCAAGGAAAGACAAGGGCATGTTACTGAAGGTGCCTCAAGGTTTTTGGTAGGCAAAATACCAAGCGGAATGGATCAGGGAGGGGGAGGGGAGAGGGCTTCTGCCAGTGGATGAGGAGGAGATTTGCTGCTTTCAGCAGCTGAGGTCTGAATGTCGGTGGCAGGCCTCCTGACTGTCCATTTCGGTGAACGTCTTGGCACTAACACTTTCTCTTACCTTGGCAGACGGCATTCTCTGACTTCCTCACCGGGAGCTCCAAAGACTTGGCAAAACACGTCAAGCTGGTTGTGAGTGTGCATGGGTGCTCTGGGCCAGGGAGGTGGGTGAGCTGTGGAGGCATGAGGAGCGGTCTTAACACACTGAGTCTCTCAGGGTTGGGGAGAGGGTGTGTTTCTGGGAGCATCAGCTTCTCCTGGCTTGGAGGACAGTCACTGTAGGAAGCAGAGGCAGGAGGCCATTTTCTTCCAAGTGGGTAGTGTGGGCCAGGCCTCCCTTTACAGCAGCCTGAACACCCCTGTGTTGTCTCCAGTGTGATGGGACAGACCTGACCTCCAAGATCCAGGACCTGAAGCCTCAGTGCCTGGTCTTCCTGAACATCCCCAGGTGAGCAGCCCCAGAACCTGCCCTCATGTGCTAGCCTCCTCACCCCCATGCCACGGATCCCTGCTCAGGTTTGGGGTACCTGTCCACGCTAACCATTCCTTCACAGGTACTGTGCAGGCACCATGCCCTGGGGCAACCCTGGGGAGCACCATGACTTTGAGCCACAGCGCCATGATGATGGCTGCATTGAAGTTATTGGCTTCACCATGACATCCCTGGTAAGCTGGTGGTGTTGCCAGTTGTAGCTAGCAACCAGGAGAGCGACTGGTCGCATTGACCAGACGTCAGCCAGCCCACCAGCTCTACAGATTCTCTCCTGAGTTGTGGTGCCGGTCTGTGTGACTGGCTGCTCTCTGACATTTATGTGAGGTTCTGTCATGCCCTGGTCTCTGTGGATCCTTTCCTATTGAGATCAGGCCTGAGACCCTCAGAATTTGATTCACTTGCACCATCTGGCTGACAGTGGGTGCTTCCCCCATCAGCCCCTGAGTCCGTGCTCTACTCTAACTCTGGACCCTTTCACAGGCTGCCTTGCAGGTCGGTGGCCATGGGGAGCGCCTGTGCCAATGCCGGCAAGTGGTTCTCACCACATCCAAGGCCATCCCCATGCAGGTAGATGGAGAGCCCTGCAAGCTGGCAGCTTCCTGCATCCACATCTCCCTGCGCAACCAAGCCAACATGGTGCAGAAGACGAAGCGGCGCAACTCTGTGCCTCTGCTTAATGAGTAGGTTCCTCAGATCAATCTGCCACATCATCTTCGAGGCAGGAGGGGTGGAAGAGGAAGGGATGGGACAGATCCATCACTCTGAAAGGCATAGTGATCCTCTCTCAAGGAGGCCTGGGAGGGGTCACAGAAGTATGTCCAGACCCTGATGCTGGAGAAGCTGCTGGTGCCAAGTTTCTCGCCCCAGTCTGTGCAAAAGACTGTGCTCTTGCCTCTTTTGGAGGGGTGAGTGGGATAAGGAGAAAGCAAGCTGTCACTTTCTAATCTCTTTCCTTTTCCTTCCCTGCTGCACTCAGCCAGCAGCCAGTGCCTGAGCGGCTGCGAATCCGGGTGAGCCGAATCAGCATGCACGACTACGAGGCACTGCACTATGACAAGGAAAAGCTCAAGGAAGCCTGTGAGTGACCAGCTGAGTGACCGGAGGGTGGGAGCCCCAGTCCTGGAGTCTGGCAGCGGCCTCAACTAAGCTGCATGAGGGGTTGGAGGTGGGGCACAGGCTGCTCCCTGAGTTGTGTCTGTGCCCTGTCATGCAGCTGTGCCGCTGGGGATCATCGTGGTTCCAGGAGACAGCGACCTGGAGTTGTGCCGGACCCAAATCGAGAGGCTGCAGCAGGTGAGCCTCTGTGTGGGTAGTGGTCACAGCTAGGTGCTGAGGATGGAGGGGCTCAGGGAAGGGATTTCTAAGCCTCTTTGACCTGCATGCACAAACACTCGTGCTCCTGCTTCTGACAGGAGGTCATGGTTTGCCTTCACCATGTGGTGGAGGCAGGACCCCAAGCTGGAGGCTTGTTGCTCCCTGCTCTCTGGCAGCTTCTTTCTCAGTGTTGCTCTTCTGACCTTGTTCTCCAGGCCCAAAGTGTCAGTAGCCCAGAAAAATAATGAGGCAGTGGAAGAAGCCAACGCACATCCTATAGGGGCCTCTCAGCCCCTGAGTGTTTGAGCGGGCCTTTCCTCTGTCCCTTTGTTTGCTGTGCTGTGTTCCTTCAACCCTCTGTGGTCTCTGTGTTTCTTGGCACAGCTCTGCCCCTCGAGTTGCCTGGATTAGGGTTGGCGCCTCTCCAGCTCTTCATTTGCAAGTACTAACATTCGTGCTCCTGTCAGTGTGCTAGCCTGTGTCCGTGACCTGGCCACAGGCTGTGTGACCTTTGCTCCTGGTGAGCAATGCCTTCTGAGCCCACAGCATGCCTCCTGGAGATGCACCGCTCAGTCTGGTTTGGTGAGGACAGGCAGGCAGACAGGTGGCTAGCAGCTCCTCAACTCAAAGGGTAAAGCTTTCCTACAGCATCAACCTGGTAGACTGATGCCTCTGCAACTTCCTGCACCTCTGAATCTGTGCACTGAGGCTGGTGTTCCTTGGCCACCTTGTGGTTTACCTCTTCTCTCTCCTTGGGCAACCACTGTGCTCTGGCCTCAAAGCAAGGCAGGGACCTTGGCCAGGCAGTGTGTAAAGCCAGATATGGCAGCATATGAAGTGGTATGAGAGGGGGGGCTGGGAGGCTGCCCAGACAAAGGCTGTAATGGCACACCTTGCCTTTCTGCAGGATTTCCCTCCACAGCCCTCTGCTTTAGAGCTCCTGCTCTTTCAGGTGTGTATGGCCTCACTCCATCCCTTGGGCCCATCTGTCATGTCCACCATGCTGGTCTCATGGGCTCATCTTGTGGCATCTCTCTCTCTCATCCCAGTGAGCTGGTGTGTGTCAGCTCCAGTCTGTCCCATGCTGCCTCCCATCGCTGTGTGCTGTGCATGTGTTCAAGTTGTTCTTTCCATCCAAGCGCCTGCGGTCCTCCGTGTCTGCAGGGACCTTCCAAAGCAGGAGGGACACTCTGGGAAGAGATGGGGAGGCCAAGAAACATGACTTTATTCTCTCTTTTTTTTTTATGCAGGAGGGAGATGGAGCCAAACCAAAGACACTCTCATCCCAGAAGCTGTCGCCCAAGTGGTGTTTCCTGGACTGTGAGTATCATCCTCCCCTGGGAGTGTTGACTATGTCTGACCGTGTGCTAGCCAGGTCCTTTCAGTTTCCCATCTCAGTGGAAATAGGAGATGGTGATCCATGTGGCAGCAGAGACACAAGAGTTCTTGATGTATTAGAAATCATGGAAGTGCCTGAGAATGGTCACATAGGAATTAGGGCTTCTCCCCCCCAAAAAGGTGGTGGGATCAGTAGCCCAACTGAAGTGCATCTCCACCAATGCACGCAACATGGGCAACACACAGGAGGAGCTGGAAGCCATTGTACAGCAGGAAAACTGTGATATAGTTGCCATCACAGAAGCATGGTGGGATGATTCGCAGAACTGGAGTGCTGCAGTGGATGGCTATAAGCTCTTCAGAAGGGACAGGCAAGGAAGGAGAGGTGGTGGGATGGCCCTGTATGTTAGGGAGTGTTTTGATTGGATTGAGCTTAATGATGGTGACGATAGGCTTGAGTGTCTATGGGTAAGAATCAGGGGAAGGCCAATAAGGCAGATATCATGGTGGGATGGTGGGAATCTGTTATAGACCACTCAACCAGGATGAAGAGGCAGATAAAGTACTCTATAAGCAGCTGGGAGAAGTCTCATGACTTGTCGTATTTCTGCTGGAAATACAATACAGCAGAAAGGAAACAGTCCAGGAGTTCCTGGAGTGTATGGAAGATAATTTCCTGACATAGCTGGTTAGTGAGCCAACTAGTGAAGGCTCCCTGCTGGACCTGTTGTTTGTGAAGAGAGAAGGACCTGCGGGTCATGTGAAGGTTGGAGGCCATCTTGGTCATAGCAATCACAAAATAGAGTTTTGGATTCTTAAAGAAGTAAGGATCGGGGGTCAGCAGTACTGCTACCTTGGACTTCCAGAGGCAGTCTGTGGCCTGTTTGGGAGCCTGGTTGACTGAGTCCTTTGAGAGGCAGTCCTGAAGGGCAAAGGAGTCCAGCAAGGCTGGACATTCTTCAGGAAGGAAATCTTTAATGTGCAAGAGCAGGCCATCCCCTTATGCTGAAAAACAAGCTGGCAGGGAAGAAGACTGGCTCAGCTGAACACAGAGCTTTGGCTGGAACTCAAAAAAAAAAGAGAGTTTATGACCTTTGGAAGAAAGGGCAGGCCACTCAGGAGAACTACAAAGATATTGTGAGGTTATGCAGGAGAAAATTAGAAGGGCCAAAGCCCAACTGGAACTACTGCTGTAAAATACAATTTAAAATGTTTCTATAAATACATTAACAACAAAAGAAGGACTAAGGAGAATCTCCATCCTCTATTGGATGCGGAGGGAAACGTAGTGACCAAGAATGAGGAAAAGGATGAGGTACTGAATGCCTTCTTTGCCTCAGTCTTGAATAGTAAGACCAGTTGTCCTCTGAGAGCCCAGCCCCCTGAGCTGGATGGCAGGGATCGGGAGCAGATCTTCTTGAGTGTCATCACTCAGCATGTACAGGACAACCAGGTGATCAGGCCCAGTCAGCATGGGTTTGTGAAAGGTGGGTCCTGCTTAGCTAACCTCGTCTTCTATGACAAGATTGCTTGGTTAGTGATGAGGGAAAGGCTGTAGATGTTGTCTACCTGGACTTCAGAAACGCCTTTGGCACCATTTCACACAGAATTCTCCTGCAGAAACTAGCTGCTCATGGGTTGGATGGGCGTGCTCTTCTCTGGGTGAAAAATGGCTGGATGGCCAGGCCTAAAGAGTTGTGGTGAATGGAGTTAAATCCAGTTGGCAGCTGGTCACAAGTGGCGTTCCCCAGGGCTCAGTATGGGGGCCAGTTCTGTTTAATGTATTTGTCAGTGATCTGGACGAAGGGATTGAGGGCAGCCTTAGTAAGTTTGCCAATGACACCAAGCTGTGGGGAGTTTTGATCCACTAGAGGGTAAGGAGGCTCTACAGAGGGATCTGGAGGCTGAATCGATGGTCTGAGGCCAAGTACCGAGTCCTGTGCTTGGGTCATAACAACCCCATGCAGCGCTACAAGCTTGGGGAAGAGTGGCTGGAAAGCTGCCCTGTGGGAAAGGACCTGGGGGTGCTGGTTGACAGCTGGCTAAACATCAGCCAGCATGTGCCCAGGTGGCCAAGAAGGCCAACAGCATCCTGGCCTGTATCAGAAATAGTGTGGTCAGCAGGACTAAGGCAGTGGTTTTCCACCTGTACTCAGCCCTGGTGAGGCCACACCTCAAGTACTGTGTTTGGTTTTGGGCCTCTCACTACAAGGAGGACATTGAGGTGCTGGAGCGTGTCCAAAGAAGCACAACAAAGCTGGTGATGGGTCTAGAGCCCATGTCTTATGAGGAGCAGGTGAGAGAAGTGAGGTTGTTTAGCCTGGAGAAAAGAAGGCTGAGGGGAGACCTTCTCACCCTCTGCAACTACCTCAAAGGAGGTTGTAGTGAGTTGTAATACTTCTCCCTAGTTAGAAGTGGTAGGACAAGAGGAAATGGCCTCTCAAGTTGTGCCAGGGGAGGTTTAGACTGCACATTAGGAAAAATTTATTTACCAAAAGAGTTGTTAAATGTTGGAACAGGCTGCCCAGGGAAATGGTGGAGTCAACCATCCCTGGATCTCTGGCTGCTGACCATGAGTGGAGCAAGGGATGTCTGCTGATCTCCTGCCCCTAGAGCTGAAGGCAGCTTGGTGGCCCGTCACTTGGGGACTGCTGGGGTTGCTCTCCTGTGTCGTGCAGGCAGGGGGCCCCCTGCTCCAGCACACTGGCAGTGAGGCTCATGGTGAGCATCCCAGTGGAGTGGAATCTGCTGAGCTCCAGTTGTTGCTTCTCCCCTGCTAGAAAGTAGCTTTCTCCTCTCCAAGAGGCTCTGGAGACCTCCCTCTATACCTGGAGGCTGGCTGAGAGAAATGGCTGCTGGTGGCACTTCATATCCCTGACTTGCTAGTAGAGCATAGCAGAGCACAGCGGTGGGTAGCAAAGCGGGCCTGGGAAGTCTCGTGCTAAGCAGAGAGGATGCAATGTCTACCTTGGAGATCCCAGCCCTGTACATGAGGCTGCTGGCACTACTGCTCCCAGGTGTCACTACCAGGACTGCTTTCCCTCCTGCCAGTCTCCCAGTAGCTGATTCTGGGCTCAGGAAACTGTCAGGAACACGGCCAGAGCTTCATTCAAGACAATGCAGGCTCATGCAAGCAGCTGAATTACGGGCCTTCAGCAGCAGCTCCCAGGCAGTAAATCTCAGGCTAGGGCAGGAGAAACATGGCTCTTTCACTCCTCGCATTTGCTCTGCCCCTTCCCCACACTGTTTGCAGAGAGAATCCCCTGAGTCCCCAAGGGTCTACCACAGCAACCTCACCTGGGCAGGCACCAACAGCCTGGCAGAGCACAAGGGAAATGTCACCCTGTGTGGGAATCCGATTGTTCTGGCACTGTGCTCTTACTTGTCCTGCTCTCCCTTGGTGATGCTGTAAGACACCAGCCCCTCCCTGCTCCCCCAGGGGTGATGGCCACATGGGTCTGACTCCAGCACAGCCACTTGCTCCATTGCTGTTGGAGCTCCTCTCCTGCTGTGGGAACCTCTAAACAAGAGGGATGCACTCAGGCTGGAAGGCTGATTTGAAGCTCTCCTGCCATCCTAGGAAGCATCCTAGGCTTGGACCTACTGCTGATGGTGACATGCTCTGTTGTGCCTGGCAGTCACAAGCTCTGAAGTGTCCTTGTAGTGGTCCTTGGCACCTTAGTCAAGTCAGTGGAATGCTGGGGTCCCTCTTCTCCCAGCCCTGCTTAGTATCTCCATTTCTCAGTGCTGTGCAACAAGGTGCACCATGTTAAATCAGAGCAGTTCTTCACATGGGACAAGTGAATACTGAGATGTGCACTGCACAGCCCTGAGCTTTGTCTGCCCAGGCTTATGCTAGAGCACCTGAAAGCCCTCAGAAAGGCCACAGCATCAGCTAGGTGTTTTCTTGCCTGCCCTTTGGCTCCCTGCCAGGAGTCACTGCAGAGGAGATAGCAATCAAATGCATGTTGCACAGGTGGTCTGTGGCTCCAAGGGGCTGCCTCTCTGGTAAAGAGAACAGCAGGGTCTTGAAGAGAAGGGGGCTGCTCCTGGTCAGGAAGTGCTATTCACTATGCTGTGCCCTCTGTGCAAGCCACAAAGTGGCTGGATAGTTCACTGTCCTGTCCAGTTCCAGTCCATTCAGTGGTGGAAGGTGGCCATCTCCCTTGTCTCACACCAAGAATCACCCTGTCTCATTCTGTCCCTGTCTTACAGCAACCACAGCTGATCGGTTCTACAGGATAGACCGTGCACAGGTGAGTGCAGCCTCATCCTCCACCGTCATACCCCCCAGCATCTACCGGGAAGGTGCTTGGGTGTCCCACGTTTCACACAGACCAACAGGCAGGCTTAGCCTCAGGTACCCAGGTCTCACACCACTGTCTTGCCTGGTGGCATCTCCCAAGGGGTAGCATGATGAGCCTGGCCCAGGACTAGCCCTAACACCTCCAGGTTCCTGCAGAACAGGGAAGAAGCGTGGGTGGGAGCACAGAAACTTGGGTTGGAAGCTGCCTGCAGAGCCCTACAGTGGAGCAGGTAACGAATAGCAACATAGCAAGGCTGGCCAGGAGGCCCACCAACTGGGGTCATGTTAACCAGTATTAAATACTTCCCCTAACTATCTGGAGAGGAGGGTGTGGAGTTGGGGTGTACAGGTCATCTCCTAAGTTTGCAGGAGATGGGAAGGCTGAAAAGGACAAGGAGATGCAGAGGCTTCCCGGGCACAGGTTCCAGGACTCTTTGAGCCACCATCACTCTGCTGAGCAAGTCAGTGGGCTATAAGGCATAAGATGTGAGGGAATGGAGCTATGCAGAAGTAGGTCTTGCTTCTTAGGAGGGCTGACTTGTGTCTTTCAGGAGCATCTCAACTATGTGACAGAGATCTCTCAGGATGAGCTCTATGTGCTGGACCCAGAGCTAGTCGTCACCCATACTGTGGGCACCTCTCCTGCCATGCCTGACCTCGTTGACTCTTCTGCCACACCCACTGGGCACCATTTTGAATTCCCCTCCTCTTCCTCCTCTCCACCCTCCTCTCCTGCCCCCATGTGAGTTTGGAATGGGGGTGCATTCCTCCTCAGGAAGGATAGGCAGTGATGGGAAAGCCAGAATTAGCTTCACAGCATTGATCTCTGGGGCAGGTTACAGAGGGGTTCCCTGGAAGTGAGCGGGAATTCAGTGCTCAGTTAAAGGAATGAGATGCCACTTTGTCCTCCTTGCTCTTCTGCCAGCACTGTTGGAAGCAGTGGGGCATCACCAGGTGGCTCAGCCATGGGGTCAAGCTCCAGTGCCTGGCCCATGAGGCACAGGGCATGGGTGTCTTTCAGCCCGTCTGAGGCCAGCCTCAGCTATGGGTGAGCAATGGAGCTGGGAGCAGCAGTAGAAATGGGAGAGGGGAAGGGAAAGAACCTAGGTCGGGAAAGAACCTAGGTCGGGAAAGATGCAGATGGCATGGCCGAAGAGCAGCAGTCCCTCTCCTCCTGCCTGCCAGAGGAGTGCCACAGGCAGGTTTCTTCACAGCTGTCCCTCTACCTGCAGTGTCCCCTTTTGGGCGATCCGCTGCCAGGACTGGTGGAATTAGTTACACCTTTTCTTCTTCCCTTCCAGTGCTGAGCCTGAGCGCTACCTCCCGCACAAAGGTGAGTCCTATCCCATCGCCTGTCCCACCACCTCTCAGTTTGTGCCAATTTGAGTCCCCACCGCGGTATTTTTGGCTCATCCTTTCCATGGTGTGTAGGCAGGAGCCCTGCTGCACATGTGCTAGACAAGAGCATGGAGCCCTGCGGGCAGGTGACTCCAGAGGTAGGCAGGAGACACCCGACAGTGATTTGTGGAGCAGCCCAGCCAGGCTCCTTCCTGGCTCTGCTGCAGGAAATGAGATGGCAGGGATTAATCCCCCCCCTGCAGGAGTCAGGCGCTGTGGGATGGGCTGGGGGACTGTCTGCCAGGGCTGGTGGGAGCTGGGGAGGTGGGAACACAAAGTCAGGGGCCTCACCAAACTGAGCAAATGGAAAGAGTTTCCTGGAGCTTAAGTGGAGCCCAGTGCCTGGAAGTGTGAGTGAGTCATGGGTGAGAGGCCTCTCAGCCATTGGCTGATGCCCAGGAGATCTGCTCCCTGCTTCCATCACAAGTCATCCTGCCTGTGGGCAGAGACTGCTCTCCTGCACGTGCGCTTCCCTGGGGCTGAGGTCTGGCTATGGCCCAGCTACATGGTGTCTCCCTCCTTCCTCTGGCTTGTGCCTTGTGGAGAAGCCATGTGAAACCAGTCTGACCGAGGGGTTAGCACCTGGAGGAGCTCGTGCCATACCCCTAGCTGACTGCTGCGCTCCTCCGGTGCCCAACCATTGGCTCCAGGATTAGATAAACAGTGTTACAGCTTGACTCTTCTGACCCCAACCCATTTCCTTCTTTGCAGATGACCTGATAGAAGCTGCCAAAAGTGGCAACTTCAGCAAGGTAGGTGCTCCTGTAGCCTGCTTGTCTGGCATGCCCCAGCCAGCTGTGCTCCACAATTGCTTTGGAGCAGCTCCTGTCGAGGGCCTTCCTCCAGGAATGGTGGCTGGAAACCAGGCAGGCTCTGGGCAAGATGCCCTGTTCTCCTCCTGGGGGACACGGAGAGATGGGACTAGGCAACATCCTGAGCTGGACAAAGCTCCCCACCAGGCCCTGAATATCCACACAACCTGCCAGGCACCCTGGGGACGTGATGCTGGGGCTTGGGGCATGGAGCTGGGAAAGGCAACTCATCCCAAGCAATCTGGCAATCCTGTAGTTCCAAGAGCTGCACCAGGCTGGAAGAGACCTGATGGTGCGAGATTCTTCAGGCCAGACCGTCCTCCACCATGCTGTCAAATCAGGGAGCAAAGACATCGTCAAATACATCATCGAGAACGGTGAGCTGGGGCTAGAGTGCTTTAGCCTTTAGTAAAGGAGACCAGCAGCCAAAGAAGCCCAGCCCTCTGCTCAGAGGGGGTGCTCCTGGGCTTAGATCCTTCTGGGTTTGCTACATCATCCTTCCAGTGTAGGGGCTTTTCCTGGCATCCGTCTGCCAGTACTGGGATGCCATCGTGGCTTGTTGCCACATCCTGACAGGGACCAGCATGTGTCTCTGGGAAACATTTTTCAGTGTCCTGCTTCTGCCTTCAGGGCAGCTGACCTGTTGATTTTGGCAGCTCCCACTGAAATACAGGCTACTTTATTTTTATGCACATATTTCTCTGCCATGAGTTTACAACAGCTCTTCTTCCCTGGGCTCAGCTATGCTCAGGTGCCTGAATGCTTTGGAGCCAGGACCTTTGCAGGCAGCGTGGAAATCCATCTTTCCCTACTGAAAGATGCTGAGTGTGACTGGGGAGTAGCTGGGTCTGTCTCTGCCCCACAGCTGGGCCTCACTCACCCTGCACTATCTCTCTCCACAGCCCCTTCAGAAATCCTCGATGCCACGGAGGAGGAGAAGTAAGTTGCTGACTGTCTTGTGTTACCTGTTGGGCAGACTTTTTGTGATGTGATCAGTCATCTGGGCACTCAGCAGCTGCCCTTGCTCTACCTACCAGCCATGGTTCTCAGTCCGCTCTGGACTGACTGTCCCTGTGTAGCACCCCCTCCTCTGCCAGGGGTGCCTGGACAGGCATGCAACCCACCATCAGCTCCTGCTGCCTCTGAATTGCTGTCCCTTGCTGCCACCTGCACGTGCTGCTTGTCCCCATCTGGAGGGGACATCTCACATCTGCTTTCTCCTACCCAGCGGCGAAACCAGCTTGCACCAGGCTGCAGCCTTACGCCAGCGCACTATCTGCCACTACATCGTGGAGGCCGGGGCTTCTCTCATGAAGACGGACCTGCAGGTGACAGCTACAGGGCTGGCAGTGGGGCTTTCTGGGGAGTCCGAGGGGCTGGCAGGAGCAGGACCAACAGGAGTGCAGAGCAAGGGTGCTTTGGCTGGGATCTTTACCAGCCAGGGAGGAGCTGACACAAAGCGCCCATGCTTGCTCTGTGAAGCCCAGCTGCGGAAGGGTTAAATCCCTCTCTTCCCTGTGCTTCTCTCACTGTTGTTTTATTAAATTAGAAGTGAGGGGCTGGAATGTTTCATCCTCATCTCCCCCTTCCCACTCTCTGGGGTCAGAGCAAGGACATTCTCACTGCAAGCTCCCTCCCAGCTGCAGGGCTCCCCCTCCTCTCCGCACAGGCAGCAGGGATGAGGGTGCTGGGGGCTCCTCTTGGCAGTGAAGCTGGCCCGTGGGGAGTGGGGGGACACAGTGGCAGCCCTTTCCCTCACATACTGAGTTGAGGCGTGCGTGGGTGCCAGCCCCATCAGAGTTGTCATGGGAAGGGGGCTTTAGGCTGTGTTTTGGTACAGGAGGTTCCCAGGGCTGGCATGCAGCAGGGGGGATGTGGCTGTAGTAGAGGAGATGTAGAACAATCTAAGAAGGTGCAGTCTGTAGGTCTGGAGCACAGGGTAGGAGCCTAGCTGAGAGGTACAAACTTGCTGGGGCTGGTGGAGCTTGGGGACCACCTCAGACAATGTGCAGCCCCATTGCCAGGTGCTGGGGAAATGCTGTACAGACAATCTCTGGCTCTCCGTTGCTCCTCCTTGGTCCTGGCTAAGGCTTGGGCCTTGCACAGCACCCAGAGCAGGGCTAGCCTGGCCAGAGACAGAAGGAAAGGGCAGCTCTGGGGGCATGGCCCCTCTCTGCCCCCAGCCCCTCATCTGCCTGGAGGAGGGCAGCAGCCCCCAATCTGGCAGCACAAAAGGCAGCTCGGGCTGAGGGCTGCCCAGGGGAGCAGGGCTTGCATGTGCCTGTGCAAACGCATGTCCAGGCTTGTAGCCGTCTGGGGACCCCTCTGCACCACTGCACTGACCTCACATGGGCTCCAGGTCACAGCCTGCCTGCACAGGCAGGAACCCACCTTGTTAGAATCACCAGCATCAGACCTGGGTTCAGAGCAAGCTGATCCCACACCCTGCAGTGGTGAGGGAGACTGAGCCTTATCGCTTTGCGTGCCTCAGCCCGGCCAGGCAGAGGGGCCCTGGCAGCTCCGGTTTCAGGCTGCCGGCAGGCAGCGAGGCTTCTGCAGGGGGACAGGAAAGAAACTCAATTCTTTCTCTGTTCTTTTCCCCCACTTTGTTAAATGAGCACTTGCATTCAGGGGCTGTGGGGAGGAGGCTCCCAAGGAGAGCCAGCACCAAAGCACAAGCGTGGTCTCCATCCCCGTGCCTGTGTGCATGCCAAGAGATGTCTGCAGAACCATGGGCCATGCCCAGTCTTGCAGTGCACATGCAAAAGAGGGGGTTTCTTGGTGCATTGCATCTCCCTACAGCCATGCATGGGTGGGTTTTTGTCCACAGCCACATCCAGACCTGGCAGAGGCTTAGCATGTCTGACCATTGTTCCTGCTGGAGAAATATGGCTGTGGGTTGCCCTGGAGGCCCTGGCATCCCACCACAGCAGTGCCCTGCTGTGCACCAAGGGATGAGCCAGGCAGGCCAGGAATCTCTTCTGGGGCCAGGTTTCTGCAGCTTTTTTTCAGCAGCACAACAGAGCCTGGGTGCTTGGTGAGGAGGAGCAAGGAGCAGGGGGAGGGAAGAGAGAGAGGAGACGGAGCTGGGAGCTGTTAACAGATTTGCTTTTTATGGAGTGTAGGAGTTCATTAGTGGACACAGTCCAGATGGCTGCAATAAGCTGGTGAAATGTGATCCTCCTCCGAGAGCAGGAGCGCTAGCCAGGCTTTGAGAGGGAAGGGGGGTTGGTATTCCTGGGCATTCCCCAGACATACCCCTCATTCCTCACCCTCTCCCGCCTGCCTCCCCAGCACTGGGGAAGAGCAGGTCATGGGGACCAACCGTTGTTCCCTCTTCGGGGACTGGTGACAGTTGGGGCTGGTCTCTGTCCTGGCCCATGCGTGGGGCTGGTGGCCCTTCAGGGAACAGCTTCAAGCCCTGCAGGAAAGTCAGGCTCCTCGGGAGCATGCTTTTGCTCTATGGCAAGCACATGAACATTCAGCTATCGCCCACCTCAGGCCTTGGCTGCAGGCTTTGCTGGACCCAGCTGCAACCACCTTTTTAGTGGGGGAATGGGGGCACCTTTGGCTACCAAGGCAGTGTTTAGGCAGTGCTCAGCACTCTGACATCTTTTGCTTCCCCTATGCAGGGAGACACCCCCAAGCACCGGGCTGAGAAAGCCAATGACCCTGACTTAGCTTCCTACCTCGAGAACCGACAGCACTACCAGATGATCCAGCGGGAGGACCAAGAGACAGCTGTGTAGTGCTTGGTGTGCCTTAGCCCAAGCCAGGTCAGGCAGGACGAGAAAAGGACAATGCCAACTGGCAGAGCTGTGAGTCTGGCCCACCCCTCCCTATATGTCATCCTGGTCCCTGGAGGAGATGGAGACAGCAGAGCTCTGCCCCAGGCTGGGCTGAGACTCTGTTTATGAGGACAGTGGGTATTTGGGACTTGAAGCCTGGCTCTTTGTGTGTGTGTCCCCCTTTGCCCCTCATCCACCATGTTCCCTGCCCTGGATGAGCTCCATTCTGCAGCCCTGTTGGGGTGGGCCAGACTGAAGCCCCTGATCACCCGTGTGCGTGGGGGTGATGCCAGGCTATGATCCTTGTGGGATATCGTTGCTCGCCCCTTCCCTCTGCTGGCAGTGCCCCTTCTTTAGATGCCTGGCTAGGTTCATGTCCTGTTCCTCCTCTCCTGTCTAGCACAGCCTCAGGAGGTACAGGCTGTGCAGGCAGACAGCAGAGGCCATGATCTTTGCCCCAAGAGAAACACCATGACTTACTGCACCTGCCTCTTCCTCTCTCCTGTATATTTGGGGCTGCCCTGGGTCTCTGTGTTATACTACCAGGGCCTTCTGTGGCAGGAGGGAAGTCCCTGGCACACCCAGCCTTTCCTCAGAGCATCTGAGACTGGTGCAGCTTGGAAGCAGGGCAGCCACTGCCCTCCTGCTTGCCTTCAGTGCTCAGCCAGTCAACAGTCTGGGCCAGGATAGGGACAGTATGGAGGAGGGCTACCAAGCTGCCCTGCCATCCTCCTCTCCACAGGGCTGGGTGGGGCACCCAGTGTCTACTGGGCATCTCTGTGAGCTCACTGCAGCACGTAGCTGTGATGGAGAGCTGCGCTTGACCTGGGCAGCCCATTTTATTTCCCAAATGCTTACTTGGATCTGGCTGCCCTCCCTGCCTCAGCTCCCCCCTCTGATGCTAGACATTGTACTAGGCTGGAGGGGCAGTGCTGCTCTCAGGGATTCCCACCATGCCCCTCAACCTGTCAGCATGTATTCTCTGAGTCCAGCCCCTGCCATCCCCCAAACTGGGCGCATGGCTCTGCAGGGAAACCTTGGGAGCTTGCCCAGCCCAGACACAAAGTCCCTGGGCAGGGTCACCCTGTCCAGTTTTAGCAGAGGGAGTTGGATGCATAGGAAGCATCAGGGCTCCCTGCCCCAAGTCACGCCTGCAATAGGATGACTTTTCACCTACGACCTACCATGGGATGCACCTGCATCCATGGAGGCATCAAGCCAGCCCTTCAGCGAGGCTTTTGCAGAACTGACAGTCTGTGGGACCAAGAGGTGCCAGCAGAGGAGAGCTGATGCCTCTGGGCCTTGCAGACCTGCTTGGCACCTTCAGGTGGGCAGCAGTTGCAAAGTGGGTTGCTTGCTTGCAGCTTGGGTCCCAGGAGAGGATGCTCCTGCTATGTGGGGTCTGTGTGGTCCTGCACTCACACCCAGCTGTGCCCACTGGGTAGTGTTGAATGCCACCATTTGCATCCCTCCTAATACCAGTACCAAAAAGAGGATATGAGAACCAGAATACCCTTGAGGCATTTTGGCCAGGGGACAGAATTCACTTGGAGGATGGGGGAATGCTGTGGTGGGTGAGGAGCAGAGGCACAGGGCAGTGCAGAGCCAGGAGTAGTATTGGCAATTAATAGTGATAGCATCCCAGCATGTTCAGAGCTGGGATGCTCCAGCAGTGCCCAGAGTTCCCATTAGCACTGCTTGAAAGCCATTGGCAGAAAAGGCACTGTCATCTTCTCAGAGGTCCAAGCCACTGCCCCACTAGCTGGGACATCCATCCCAGCTTGGAGGCGTTTACAGCCCCAGCTTCCCCCTTTCTCCTCAGTTTTGTATCTTCCCTTACAGTTTTTGTACAGGTAGTTGAGAGATACACTGTTCCCCTCCCCACCTGGCCCCTCCGTGCGCGCATGAGCTGAGTTGCTGTGCAATTCCAAGCCTGGCTTTTATTTCAGAGGAGGCAGAAGGGGTGTTGGTTGCCCTGCCCACAGAGGTCAGGGATTCTGTGCAATACCTGGATCTGTGTTTCCTAGATGCTGTCATAGGACTGTATTTTTGTAACTCTGTGAGCGTGTTGGCTCCAGCAGGCCCAGGGCCTGGTGCAAGCCTATGTTCTCATTGCTTTTTGACTTGGACTGTTTGGATGTTGTTGTTTCTTTGCCATTCAAATAAAGAGATGGATGTTTTAGTTCCTGGCTCTTGCTGCATCCCTCAGGACATGAGCAGTTGGCCCTGCTAATGATTACCTGCCACACACTCTCCTCAAGTCTGAACAAGGAAAACACACACACAACCCCCCACCCCCAGCTGTGTCCCTCACACTGGCAGTGCTGCATCCTGCCCTGAGGACCAGGCTTCGACTGGCGTTGGAAAATACAGAGCTGACATGCCATGAATAATATTGTGACATTTTTAGAGGTAAAAAGCTTGAGCTAAGCAATTACAAGGAAACACACCTGGGTTGGTCACATTCCCTTTCCTCCCTCCTTCCCTCGGAATGAGGCCCCTTTCTGCAAACAGCCTTGTTTGAGCTGGGGAAGGAACTGTGTCGTCCCCCCCCCACCATCACTCAGAAAGGACCTGAAGGGATCAAGCACAGCCACTGCTGAGAGGGATGTGCACCAATGCATCTCTGCTCTCCCATGCGGCCATCACCTGTCTCCGGTCCCCAGCCTGAGGAGGCAACATGACTGGAATGGGAATGGCTGGAAATGGAGGAAGGAGTGAATGGGCTACTCTGCCCTGCCCTGGGGACCCCAGCAAGGTCTCTGGCTCCCAGCCAGAGATGGCTGAAGAAAAGCAGCAGTGCTCACCCGCTACGTAGCTTTCACAGCTCCCTCAGGACCTGGTTTGCTCATCACAGTCCCATAACTCAGACTTGCTGATGCCGCTGAACCCAAGCCCAAAGCAGCACACCTAGGCCCTTCCCCTTCTTTGTGAAGTTTGTCTCAGCAGCTTTCTTTAGCTTTAAAGGCCCAGCAATGGGGGAACGGGGGACTATTAACTTTGCTACCTCTCCTGCTGTCAGCGCCCATTTCTACACCTTGTGCTTAAAGGTGCAGAGCCCTCGCCGTGCAGCACCCATTGCTGTGTGCAGTGGGCAGGGGAGGTGACATGTTCCCACAGCAGCCAGCCTCCTCAAAACCTTTGCAGATGTTCAGGAAACTGCCAGCAGGCTGCAAGTTAAATGGGGAAACCTCTCAGAAAGTGATTCTTGGTTGTAAAAGAGCTCATAAAAACCAGCCGCCCCCCGCACCCCACCAACCCCCCACCTGTGGTGGCCCTGCTCCAAGCAGCCTTCTTCCAGAGCAAGGCGTGGAAAAATGGCTCAGTTCCCCACCACAGCCCCATTCTTCTGGCATAATGCTCACTTTTCTGGCTGGTGACTTCAGAAGAGAGTTGGGTTGGCCCCTGCCTCTCCTCACCTCCTAAGAAAAGGGGCTTAGTGGGGGGAAGGGAGCAGTCAGGTCTGCGAGGTCCTTTTATCCCCAGCCAGCAGTTTGATCTCACATCACTGCTTTGTCCAAGGAGAAGGGCTGCAGCATGGCTGAGCTGGGGACAGGCAGGTCACAAGAGATGGGGCTGGTGAAACACCTTAGCCAGCATGATAGCCAGGTGCTAAGCGGGCAACCCCTCCCTGGTACCCTCCCAGGGGGCAGAACAAGTGGAGAAGGGTAGAAAGGGCAGAGACCTTGAAGGCCTTGATGGGGCAGGAGGCATCCAAGGAGCTGGTGGGGACATAGGGTGACTCCCTCCACCCCATCTAGCCCCAGGGGCCACCTTCCAGTGAGTCTCAGAGCGGTGGGCCCCGGCTGTTCAGTGTGCACCCCTGCTGCAATTCGGTGATGCTGGAGTGCGTGGCCAGCTGAAGCCCCGCGGCTCTCCTGGGGACCACCGCGGGGGGCCACCCGCGCCCTGAATCACTGAATCACTCATCGTGGCTGGAAAGGACCTCCAGGGTCAGCAAGGCCAGCCTCTGCCCCAGCATCTCTCTAACCGCTGGGACAAGCCCGGCCGGCCTGCCTCTTTGTGCCTGGCCGAGGGGCCGGAGGAGGAGCTTGTGGAAAGTTTTGGGTAAAAAAACCCACCTTTTTCTGCTGCCGGCCGAGGCAGACGTCAGGGGCCGCTGTGCGCTGCGCGGGTGCTCCGCAGGCGGCCGCCACACAAAGGCAGCAGCCCCGCTCCGCTCCGCAGGTGAGTGCGGCCCCCCCGCAGGACTCGGGGCCGGAGCCCAGCCCAAGCCCGGTGCCACGGGGATGGGCTCCCCCGGCAAGGGGAGCGGGAGCGGCCCAGACTCAGGGCTCCCCGGCGGGGTAAGGGCCTTAGCCGAGGACGTGGCCCGGGGTAGGGAGGAGCTGCGGGGAGGGCGGGTGGGGGGTCGCAGCCTGGACGTGCGGAAGGGAGCTTTGGAGAGAGTCAGGGCTCCTGCGGAGCAGGGCAGGGCTTGGGGCAGCGGCCAGCGGCCAGCGCCCCGCTCTGGCGGGGCACCCCACTCTGGTTTGGGGAGGGCTGAGGTGGTGGGAGATGCTGCGGCCCGAGCCCCGGGAGCTGCCTGCCCCTCGCCAGCCTCTCCGGGAGGCAGGGGAAGAGCGGCCGCAGGGGAAGGGGCCGTACTGGAGTCCCTGGGCAGGGAGCAGAGGGTAGAAGCGTGGCAGGCGCTGCCCGCTCCCCTGCCCGCCCCGCAGCGCAGAGGCGGGCGGCCGAGCAAACCCTTTCCCCTGCAGCACCTCTCCGCGCTGCCGGGGCAGGTTGGAGCCGTCTGCTGCGAAGCCGCGCAGACCCCGCGGCTCTGCTCCTCTCCAGCAGAGCCTCCTGCTCATGGCAACGCCTTGGCTCCCGGGTCCCCTCTCCTGGCAGCAGGGAAGTTCCAGCTGGTGGGTGCTGGGTACCCCAAGGCACGGGGTCCCTGAGCGCTGGGCTCCCCGACTGCTGGGCTCCCTGCCCTGCTCCTCTGCTCGGGCCGCAGAGGGAGGGCAGGGGCCCTGCGCCCACCTCTGCTAGAGCCAGCTGCAATTTGAGCCGGGCCGAGAGGTCCTGCTGCTGGGAGAGGGGCTGCGAGGGGGCTGAGAGCCCCGCGGCCTCCTGCTCCCAGGAGAGCATCGGGGCGGCAGCGCTGGGCAGGAGCTGGGAGGATGGTGTGGCCCACACTGGAAGCACTTGCCGATGGCACTGCCTAGCCCTGAGCAGAGTCCAGAGGGGGGTCCAGGCTCCCCCATTGCTGTGCTGGGTGTTTGGGCTCTGCTTCAGCATCACCAGGCAACTTTTTTTTATTATAGAGCTGATCCTAGATTATTCAAACCTAGGGCAGCTGGAGGAGATGAGGAAGGGGGAACGGGGACTGCCGTGGTGTGGGCAGGCTCCAGGCTGCTCCACTTGTGCAGTCAGTCCCTCAGATGTGAGCAGGAGAGAAGCCAGGATCCTGCAGGGATGCGGGAGGAGCAAATTCAGCTGAAGGCACTGGCAGCAGCACTAGCTCTTGTTTGACCAGCAAAGAAGGGATCAGGCCGTTTGGAAAACTTTTCCATATGAATGTTTTTGGATGAGCCACTTTCCCTTATGAATGCTTTAGGGTGAGCCATGGCTGAGGGTCCCTGCAGACCTCTGGGGATGTGCTGTGCCTGGCAGAGCCTGGGAGCCGGTTCTGGAGTCCCTAGGGGCATAGCTGGGCTGCACCTCAGAGCCCCCCTCTCCCACATCCTTTGGTACACATGGGCAGGCCCCCCTGCCCCGCACCCATGCTGTGAGAAGCAGAGAGTGTCCATGGACAGAGGTGAGGCAGGGGTGAGCACAGCAGCTGGGACTGTCCGTTCTGGGTGCTCAGAGGCTGTGTCCTCAGGACCTGAGCTGGAAGGTGGGTGCAGGAGCACAGGGAAATGCTTTGCAGGAAAAGATGGAAGAAGTTTACAGAGCACCTGAAATTAGGGGGATGCTGTGAATAGTGCAGGTGTCAGATGCCTCACGTGGGCTGCTACAGAAAGTGGGACAGGAGTGCCCATAACTCAGCTCAGCCCCAGCCTTGTCATCTGTAACTGGCCTGTCTGGGCTGAGCTTTTGCCCTCTTTGAAGGCAGGTGGGTGGGAACAGGCTGGGCTGTGCTATGCTTGATAGCACGGCTCCCAGCCGGGCTGGGCAAGGGGGGAAAAGCAGCTCTCAGCCCCTCAGTTGCGCCTTCAGCCAGCCAGGCTGTGTAATTCCCTCTGACAGCTCAATGCAGAGTGAAGCCGGCAGCTTTGCTGCAGCGGGTGCATGAAAGGTGAGTGCACTGGGGCCTGAATAATGCTGGGAGCTGCTCTCTCTGGCTTGGGACACTGCTTGGGGAGCCTGGGAGCAGGGAGCAAATGCTGACCCCGGGCTTTTCCCTGCACTGGCCTCCTCCTCCGGGGCACACGGTGCAGCTGACCTCTACAGCCCGGGCCTCCCAAGCCCATCACAGAGCCAGTGTGATGTATTTGCTGTGTGGCTGGTGCCATGCAGATGTAGGTTTCATCCTTAAAGCCTTTGGTGGTTCAGGGAAGAGACCACCAGACTTGAGAAACTGGCTCTGAATGTCTGCGCTTCTGCTGGGAGTGGGACCTTCGACCCCATTGTTAGCAGCAGTGTCCTGCTGCGTGCACGGGTGCTATGCTGGTGGCCTTGGTGCCAGCAGTGGGCGCAGCTCTCCTGCTCCATCTCTCCAACGAGCACCCACGCTGTAGGGACTATTTTTAAAAATTTAATCTGCTGGTTTAGCTCTCAGACCCCTCATGACAGCAGGTTTGTTTTTGCTGGGCTTTTTTGTTCCCCCACGCTGCATTCCTCTGGAGCTGGGCACCATGGCAGCTGTGCTCCCCTGGCCCCATGGCTCTTTGGTGTGGGACAGCAGCATGCTAGGTGCTGGATAAAGGAGCCATGGAGAAATACAGGAGAGTAAGGACTGGAGACTGACACTCA
The DNA here is from genome assembly GCA_033124195.1 of Coracias cyanogaster. NCBI lineage: Eukaryota > Metazoa > Chordata > Aves > Coraciiformes > Coraciidae > Coracias > Coracias cyanogaster. Next base: position 1,529 of record JAVSBS010020477.1, on the reverse strand, counting down.
GGAGCAGTCATCCCCCTGCCAGCATGCAGGTGAGGGCTGCTTTGTTTCCTGGGGACAGGAGCAGCACAAAACCCTGGGGCAGCCTGGTGCTGAGTGCGCCCAACCAAAGAGCCTTCCCCAGCTGCTGTGTGGGGTGCAGGGGTCCCTGTGGAGAGCATTTCGACCACAGGCAGAACAATGGGAGGCTGCAAGGATGGGAACAAGCTCCTAGCCCAACAGAGGCAGTTGCTGAGATGCACCATCAACCTTCCTGTTACAGTTAACACACATGGCCTAACAAGTGGCCACAAGCAGAACATGGGAGCATACAGACGCGCGCGCACAAGTATACACGCAGAGGTGCATGTGTGCAATGCAGGCAGCTGCCCTCTCACTCACAGGCAGGCTGCCTGCCATGTCCCCTCCTTGCTGCTGCCTTGTGCCCCAGCTCCTCACTCACCTCACCTTCTTCCTCCTCCCTAGGCAAGATGCAGGTCCATGGCCTCCTCCTTCTGGCGCTGATCCTGCTGGCCGCCACCACCGAGGCTGGCAAGAACAAGAAAGGTATGGGGCAGCCCTGGGCGGGGGGCCAGCAGGGCAGGGGGCAATCTGGGGCGTGCTCCCATGTCCCTTTAGCAAGCACCCGCTCCCCCTTTTCTCACAGAGAAGGCAAAGAAGGATGGCTCTGAGTGCGAGGACTGGCGCTGGGGACCCTGCATCCCCAACAGCAAGGACTGTGGCCTGGGCTACCGTGAGGGAACTTGCAAAGATGAGAGTAAGAAGCTCAAATGCAAGATCCCCTGCAACTGGAAGAAGAAGTTTGGAGGTGGGTGCATGGCACTGGTGTGACTGGGGACTACCCTGGACAGGGTGGCCAAGGCTGGTGCCCATACCAAGTCCTCACTGGCTCTGACATCTCTGCCCTCTCTTCCAGCTGATTGCAAGTACAAATTTGAGAGCTGGGGGGGGTGTAGTGCTCAGACGGGTGTGAAGACTCGCTCTGGCATCCTGAAGAAAGCCCTGTACAATGCCCAGTGTGAGGAGATCGTCTATGTGACCAAGCCCTGCTCTTCCAAGATCAAGTCGAAGTCCAAAGGTCAGTCCCTACCACTCCTGTCCCCAGAATGGTCTTGCTGGGACCCCAGGCAGGGGCTCTCCAGGGGTAGCTTGACTTGTTGGGGTTGGGTTTTGCTGGTGGTGTGGGGGATCACGTATGATGCTCTTCCCTCTGCATGAGCATGTGACAGCCCCAAACTCCAGGTGCTGGCTAGGTGGGATGCAGATGCTGCCAGGAAAAACCCTGGTCCTCTCCTAAGTCACCACCAGCTTCTGTGGGATGGGAATTTCCTCCTCAGTGGGGCTGGTGCAAAAGGTAGCTTTGCTTGGTGGGGGGAGGCTGTGCCATGCTGAGCCAGTCGTGCTGGCTGTTTCTGCCATGGGAGCGCCTAGGGACCGGGGAGCTGCCAAGCAGACACACTAACTCTTGTCTCCTATGCTTCTTGGATGCAGCAAAGAAGGGCAAGGGGAAGGACTAGAGTGGGAAGCCAGTA
>JAVSBS010020476.1:72111-152321 GCA_033124195.1 Coracias cyanogaster | reverse complement strand
CAGCTCAGCAGCCCCAGGGCTCTCAGCCTTTCCTCAGCACAGAGATGCTCCAGGCCCCTCAGCATCTCCACAGCCTCTGTTGGAACTGAAACTAAAGCAAAATTTCCCGAAAAACCTAAAGCTGTGACTTTTGTCCAGCGTTAAGGCTGAAGAATCAATTGCCAGGACTAAGGCATGGGATAACGTACCAACATCATTGTACCAACGCATAACGTGCCAAGTATAAAGTACCAACATTATCTCGGAGGAGCAGGATGTGTAGTTTTGCTGCTGATCTTGAACCACGGGCCACCCACTGATTCTCCAAAACTGATCTAAAGACAAAAGAACTGTAATAGTCCATCACGCCATGACTGCACGTGGATGCCGTCTCCTGAAGCGATGCGATGACACTGTGGTGGGACCATTAACCCATCTGTCACTTTCTGCATTTGTCTCAAACTGACAAGAGGATTGTGTAAATGTGACTTTGAGCGACGCGAAGCCTGTGTTATGGACGGACGTAAAAAGGCAGCTGGTATTGAAAAGAGGGACTGACATGACATGGACATATGTTTGAAAGTAGGACTCTTGCTAGAGGACATTTAAATAAAAGATTTGTCATTCCTCTCAAGCAATTTGAGATTATTGCTCAGACACCCCAAAGGTCTCCGTGATTTTTCAACAAGCAGCCTGTACATATTATAGGCAGCATCACACCAAGCATAAGAAAAAACCCGCCAAATTCCTCTAAGATCTCGTCTTTCTACAATAAAGACATTAGAAAAAAAGAAATTCATCTAAGTTCTCATCTTTGTAAGTAAAGACATACAGTTATAGGTAGACACATCTGAAAATACTGCTGCTGCACTGATAGTTTTAGAAACACCGTTCTGAACTGTTAGGAACGATGTTTTGATAATGCTGTTGCCCATTTCCATTAACTGAAGTTCTGGTGGATGAAGACTATAAGGCTTGGCTGGAAATGGCTATAAAGATTAGAACCATCCTTCCTTTTCATATTTATTTATAAAGATAAAATTACAATTTATGTGTGTTGTCTCTTTTCTTTACAATATATGTCTTTACCACATAACTGAACCTCCAAAGATGCAACAAGTGCTATTCTAACACTCTTCTTCTGTAACATTCTTCTTTCTACATCTAAATAACGATATATATACACAATTCCTGTGCACAGATTATGGTAGCCCCAAATTTTCTCCTTCTTTTATTCCTGTTTCATTGAGGTGCACATAGAACACAATTTTCTGCTGCCTTTTAAGAGATTTTTGATCCCTTAAAGTTGTAGTGTAAATAATAATTACAGAACTGCTTCTAGAAGTGAAGAAAAATAGAAAACATTTTCTGGAGCTCAGAAAAAAAGCTGCGGAATATCTACTAGGACACTGATATGTAGAAGTAGTACGTAGAAGTAAGTAATAATGAGAACTAGTATTTAGAAGAGCTGATAATTAAGGAGGGCTTGTGAAAGCTTGCCTGTTTTTCCTACTATATCAGTCGTCTAAAAAAATGTGATTACCTCCCCCTAAAGCCTTGTCTAACAAATAATACATTCCATCTGCCAAGTTTTCTTTTTTTCTCTCCTTTTTTTTTTTTTTAAAAAGGCCTCAATCATCCAGGGATAAAGAAACGGCAACTGTATTTATTTTATTTCCCTAAGTGTAATCTCTCTCCACAGCAGATGTGACAATTTGCTGCCAAAGTAAGTTCATCACACAATTAGTGGTGTGAAAGGAGAGCCTATTGTGTACCATAATGGTTTTTTCTCACCATTAGCAGTTAATAATTACTGACACCAGCTGATCTGGGCTCTGCATCCCCATTTTTCTGCAGCACTGTTTCTGCAACCGCCGGGGAAGGGGCAGGGGAAGATGCTTTGTGATGAAGCATCCCGGTAAAGCCATCGCTTTATTTCTCCCAGACGCAGAAACCCCGTTTTCTCAGGCTGTGTCTGGATTGGCATCAGCCCCTTGAAGTCGCTCGACTCATCGGATGCAGACTGATCGCTTTTCCTTTGGTGGTAGTTCTGTATGAGCTGTTGCTTTACGGTTACAATAATGACTTTCCTATAAACTTTTATTGCAGTTTCTAATACCATTTCATAAATATTACTAGCACAACACTAAGTTCAACGTTTTATAGAAAACCCCATAAAGTAATAATAATAAAGATTGTTAAAACTAGACCTTTACACTGCACAACGTATTTTCATATGAATCACATTCTAGCGACTGACCCTGCCTTGCTTTTTTGGTGCTATCAGCATTTTCTGTGACAGGTACAGGGAGTTCCCGCTGATCTCTGCCACCATTGCTAACTTTTCTGCCTTGAAAGTAATAAAATACCATTTTGAGACTGTTTCTTTTTTTTTGGAATGGGGTGAGAATTGGTTTCTCACTGAGAAATCACAGAGATTGTTGTTTTCTGATAAAACTATGACAAAGAACTAAAACTCAACAGAACTCCCAAAAGAGTCAATACATCAGAAATTTATGAAGAGCCTACTAAGAGTGTAAAGTTAATGAGCATATACTCAAGCCTGTTAAACCACCATGTACAAGCTTCTCATCTGGGAGTAAGGCAACCTTCAAACTACATTAACCTAAGAGTACTCTGCCCCAAACAAGGGCACGCTGTAGTTTAAAGGCTTTTATTTCTGCCCATTAACTTTACTTGAGCTGTTTGCACGCGCCTGCTCCTCTCTAGGCAAGCCCTAAGAGGGGTTGCTGCTCCATGCCGACTTCCACCCAAAGCACCAACCCTTGCTTTTCCAACCAGGGGTCCACAGTTATCCCTAAGCATCATCAAATCACTCTGCCTGTCCATCACTGGGGACATAAGAGTCACTCTGACCCTGCCACCACAAAGTCCCTATTCCATATTCTGCTGCAGAATGGGCTTCTGCATTCTCCATTGAAATTAGACACGTGGTTTTGAGACCTAATTCAGACGTGTAAAGTGGGTGTACGAATAGTATGTCCTACCACTTGGGACATCCTGGGGAGCCAAGAGAAAAAAGAAAGCAGGAATGTCTTGTTCAGGGAGACGCCCTGGCTGATGTTCCATAGAACTCTGTACTGCCCAGCTTAGCAACGAGTAATATTTATTCAGACGGTGTTACTGACATAATGGGAAGCTGTTCTGTAGTTAGATCAGGAGATGGAAAGTAGTATTTTAATACTGGAAAAGACACGGTCAGTGTAAACCAGATGCTGGTTACAAAGCAATCCGAATCCACCACAAGCTGCTTGCCACAACCACGTAACCAGCAAATCTCCAGGTAGCTTTTACTCCTACCATAGCCAGATGCATCCTTTCTCAGATCAAGTTTGGCCATGTCATGGTCATAAGTGAACTTCTTTGCTGGTTCTCCTGTCGCCTTCCTACACCACTTTGCTCCACTGGTCCTTCTGCTCCTTGCTGGACTCTCAGTTTACGTGACTACGTTGTCACCTTCCCTTGGCAGGGCTGTTTTGGAGCTCAGTCACACCTCCCATGAACCAGCACACCTGCCAAGCACATCTGACATGTTTACCTAGCTGTTCTACCTCCACTTGGACAGGGGATTGCCTCACCAGCTGGGGAGAGGCATCACGTAAGCAACATGCTCCAAAAGCGCACTCAGGTATGCATCTCCAAAGTCTAAATCCTCACTGCCAGCAAGCCTTCCCTTTGAGAACATTTCCTAGGCTGTCAAGAGAGTTTGCAGAGAAAGTTTGCAAGAACTGCTGTATTTGCTGTCATAATAATGGGGCTGTGTGATATCACAGGTGACTGATCATTTTCCTCTGATCGAGATAACTGCTGTGCTGAGGGGATGTGAGAAAAGAGCCTCCCAGGTTCCACCCCCTAATCCTCTTTGGTGTGCTCAGAACGGGGATTGCAGCTGGTGAGAAGGGAACAGTTAATCCCTTCACTTTGTAGTGGTTCAGACCAAATCCACTCTTTTGCCTCAGATCACTTCCCTGAGGAAGCTGCACCCACAACATCGCAGCCTTCACCAGCCCTCTCGGTCCCTGCGCCTCGCCTGCCAAGCTGGTAACGCGCTGTGTTCTCAGAAAAAGCTGGAAGACACGGAACAGGACCGAGGAATAACATTCCATCAAGAAGATTCATTTAGGATTTGAAATTGGCACCGGCTATTCCTCAAAAGATGGATCGTGAAGCTGCAGAAAACAGGGTGAAAAGAAATTTGAGAGGTCATCTAATCTACCCCATCTCCAAAGGGCCATCTGTGGCACATTTATCTGACCTGTTCTCAAAAGCCTTCAAAGAGGAAGTGCTTGTGATCTATCTCTCTGTCCCCGGGATGTGGAAACAGGCAAATCCTCTCAGACACACAAGCCCTCAGAAGGTTTTTTGCTGGCTCACAAGAGTCGCTGCTGAGCCTGGAGCATATTCCATCATCTAGGAGGATTTTGCCCCACTGAAAGCTTCCTTGTAATTTCTATGTCCATTTCAATACATCAAATCAGGGATTTCTAGCTAGCTATTCCGAAATTCACACTTTCCAGAACAAGGAGCTCCTGGCCAACAGTTACGCACAAAGTATCACCTTTTAAAAACTTTATTCTGTAGGTTCTTCCTCCCTCACACCAAACCACCAATGCCTGCCCAAGGAGCCTTCCATCCTTCTTCCAGCCTCTGCACACTGCGTTATTACCTGCGCCTCTCATCCTTTTGGGTATTTAAAACCAAGGCTGCAGCCACTTTCAGCTGATTTTTCCGTAAAAGCAAATTTCTGTCTAATGTTTTCAGCCCCCCCCCCCTTTGCAGTTGCATCAGTTTTGGCCCCCAAGCACTGAACTTCACCGTCACTCAGAAGCCTCCCTAACACTTCTGTCCCCCCCTGTCATTCTGGGTTTCTCATCAAACTCAAACCAGCTCATACCTGGTGATTCGTCTCCTTTTAAACGATACTGATTAAAAAGAAGTCATAATTTGATGCCGTGCCACTTACAACAGGCACTGAACAGAGACTTTAACAGAAGTGAGAGACCGAGGCATTTTTCCCTGCTCTGCTTCACATTTTTATATATATATATTTACATATATACAACATATATATATATACACAACATATATATATATATGCTCAGGACCCTTCCTGCATAGCTTCTTCACTTCTAAAGAAGCAGAATTATTCTCCTCGCAGGTTCTCCGCTATTAATTGTTTATAATGCATCTATCTGAAGGAAACACCATGATACCTCAGCAAACATTTCATATTACTTGTAGCAATAAGTGCTCTAGAAAGTTTGTTTGAGCTGCTCCCTCATGGCTGAAATAAGCCTACTTCATACTTTTCAACACTGTACTGCCTTGGGACTTAGTGCAGTAGACATACATTTTAAAGTTACATAAGATTAATTTTTTATGCCATTGAAGCGAATTGGCTTTGTAATTAAATTTATTTTCGGTTGTCTTTTTTTTTTGTGTTAATCCAGAATGCCACTTAGCTTACATTTGCATTTGGAAGCTGAAGTATAAAAGAATTGTGATATGGTATGTGAGAGCTACGTTAAAACTTATTTTCTAAGAAAACTAAATTCTTGTAATTTATTGTTAATTATGTAAAATGTTTTAAAACCAAGGGAACTTGAGAGAGGAGGGATTCTCTGTCTCCTGAATTTTTGTCTGTTGACGGAAAGAGAATTCATTAACGAAGAAATAATATCCATATGTAAGGAATAGATACGTCTCTCTCTCTCTCTTCTGAGTGTGAGCACTGAATATCATATGAACTCGGGAATATTAAAAGAACAGAAGATGTGATGGCTACATTATGCATGAACCTGGTACAGTTTGCTCCTTCAGACTCTGTCAGCTTCCTTGTGCTTTTTCATTCCTTTTACAGCAGAGATCAGAGAGCAAAAGATTCCCTTGGCAGGGGAGCTAAATTGGATAATAATATATCAAGGGTACTAGGAAGGGGGAAGGGAAGAGGAGGGGTTTCACTCAACAGCCTTCAAAAATCATTAGTGGGAAGTTAACACCGAAATAGCAGCGAGTTCACATTTCCGCAACTTCCACTCTGCTATCCCAAATTTATTTTTTAAGTGTACCAACGGAGCACACAACACAAGAAAACCTCTGGGGTCAATGAGGTTATTTCCCTGCCACGCTGGAATTATTCCCAAGAAAATGTTTACTGCTATCATATTTCGTTACCTTACGACATCCCAATGAATGTTTCACCGGAAATAGCAAAAATCCTATTCTGAACAGATGAAATGTAGCTTTTTCATACTGAAATCTTCTCAAGTCATTCCTTCCCTACATGAGGGACCAGATCTTAGCCTGCTTGCAGTTCCTTTGCTTTTCAACTCAGGAAAGCATTCTTATTCAGAGCAGCATTTAAATAAACGTGTAAGTGCTTTCTTGAATCAGAACCAAAACTGTCACTCTTTAGGTGATATATATTTGCTTATTTTAAACGTTACCTTTTTTTTCCCTTCAACTCTTCCAATGCGGACTGTTTTGGGGTTTTTGTTTGCTGGGTTGGGTTTTTTGATTCCTGTTGCTCCTCTCTGAGACATCTCAATATTTTTAATTATCAGCGTTCTGGTGAATGCGTTCCCAGAACCACATGAATTGTGGTCACCGCTTTCCTGTCCACCCACTTTATTAGAAAAGTCGGACCTACTTCATTTTGCACTTTTCTCTGCTTTATTACGAAAACATTGCTGTGTGGAGCTGGATCAGACCTCTCAGCAGTGACCACTCGCGCCGGTGCAGCCCATGCTGACTGTCCTTCACATATATTAACTGAGGCTGAATTTTATTCACAGAACCAGCTAAAACCTGTTCATTTCTACCACATATCTTACGCGATGGGTAAACTTGGTCTTTGTCACCTCTCAGTGTCTCTAATCCTTCAATGAATTCTGTTCTTCTCCACAATTTCAAGTATCTATTTTGGAAATTAGGAGGAAATTCTTCACTCTGAGGGTGGCGAGACCCTGGCACAGGTTGCCCAGAGAAGCTGTGGATGCTCCAGCCCTGGAGGTGTTCAAGGCCAGGTTGGATGGGGAGCAACCTGCTCTAGTAGGAGGTGTCCCTGCCATGGCAGAGGGGTTGGAACTAGATGATTTTTGAGGTCCCTTCCAACCCAGACCTTTCTATGATTCCATGATTTGAGTTAGGATCATGTGGACAACACCACCTCTGTTGCACACTCTCTTATTTTTATAAGAGCTGAATAAGCTTTTCACCTGAGCGGGTGCTACCACAACCATGATCTCGTAATTCTGTTTTCTAATGATATTCTACTATTTGGTTTGCAAGGCACAGGGTGATTGCAGAGTTAGCTTAAAATAATGAGTGTGAGAAGGTGGAGCAGGCCTTCAGCCCTATGACTCACCACCTCATGATTATTTAAAAGTTCTTGACTTACTCTGTGTATTGATATGCTATGCTAAACTCCTGAAAAATTAAAATTTTAGAAGGAGGATGATTTCACATTCTATTATTGCTTAATGAAATGACAGAACCTTCAAATTCAATTAGAGAGCTGCTTGCTTTTAGCCAAAAATCAGGCCAGTAAGAGAAACAGCATGACTTTGAAAGATCGCTTATTGATGCATTTCATCCTCTAAAACTATACAAATTAAATGAATGAGAATCTTTTCTCCTTTGGGTTATGTTGGGATATGAACAGCTGAAGCAAGGACAACTTTTACAAGTCTTTTTCTTGGGCATTTAAAGTTGTGAAATTCTGACTTCCAGCATCCAGACATCCTTTCCTTGGAAGGAACGAGAATCTCAGCTATGTCCAGCATTCAAAAGATATAGTTTACTGAGATACAGCATTAGATCTTTGAAAGGAGGAAGTCACTAGCACACTTTATAGTTAAAACCATCTCAAGCAACATATATAATAGATTAATGGTGTACCATTCATTTTTAAACTGGAACCAAGCTCCACGTATGTCATTTGCATTAGGAAGAACACTGTAATTATCATCCACGTATATGGATTATTCACCAGCCTCCAACACATAGCTTCTACAAACAGTATATGGAAAGAGTTGAGGATTATATATAAAGGTACTAATTACTAACGAGGCCTGCTGAGGTCCTGTGGCCAAACCCCAGTTGCAGTCGCTCAGAAACAAGGTTTTTGGAAAGTTTTCACCATCTCATTACACACAGGCTTCTGTTTGTGGAAGCTGAGTGTTAAACGAAAGCATTAACCCTTACTGAGAAAAGGAGATGAAGATTCTGTGGTGACTTCCCAACCACTGCTCCGGGTGCTGCGCAGGTTTGCAGCAACAAACCCAAAGTTACCTATTCAACAGCGAATCCAAGTCAAATTAGCACAGTACATAAGAGTAACCCCTGCTATCACTTCAGAAATAATGCCTCTGAAATGAGAAGTGGACACTTCAAATCAATTTGGCCTGCATGAATAAGTGTCTTTTTAGCTAGTACTAGGGTGCCTCGGCTCTCACCTCAGCTATAGAAGTTCTGGAGTACAGCAAGTTCACCAATCCATAATATGCATGCAGACTGCATTCAGAGTTTCATGGGGAAAAAAAGAAAATGACCAAATTGTGTATTTTCTTGTTTTAAGAAAAAGCTGCTATGCATTTCTGCATAGCTAGGGATAGCTTATCATCACACACCAGACAATAAGCTGGGATGCTCACCATAACACGTTTAACTCGCTACCCAATACAACCCTTCATACTTGCTGGTTTTATGGAGGAACTCAACATTTTCAGTCCTGCTTCTGGTTACCTTAAAAATGAGGGGGTACTTCCTCATCAGCTGTGGTGTTTGGACCCTCCATCCAAACAGGTCTCCCAAAGATTGAAGTAGTTGTCCAGACTGGACTTTGCATGGACCTCCAGCACCTGGAAACCCCCCCTGAGCATCTGAAGGCCGTGGTGGATAAAGGTGTTGGGAGCTTTGGTTCAAATCTTAATAAAAAGTGGTAAGACGTTCTTTTCATAAGGGCTGCCCAATAAATTGCTCACATGTAATGAGAAAGAAGGAAAGCGTGAAAGATTTGCTGCATCTAAGTAAAGATTTTGGCTCAGAGTAGGATCCGTTCATACCAAGTAAGAGCCATAAGATTTTCAGTGCTTGTGACTAGAAGCTTTGTTAAAGCAGTGGTACACAATTCCTAATTACAATGATTATGTATAATCGTACAATAAATCCTATTAGACAAAAAAGTCAGGGTGTTCTGTTTTAAAAATCCAATTTAGTCTAGAGAATGAGAAAAGTGATCTTTTGTCTTCAACAACTTGGGGAAAATAAACTGGATTTTAATTAGGAAAGAAGTATGATGAAATTAAAGCTAAAGAAGAACAATGCTTAACAAAACTAGCTGAAGAGTGTTCCTAAAAAAAAAAGTTTCTACTTTTAATTGTAAATTGAATTAAAGAGCCAACAGTTATTATACAAGATAATGTGTGTCTACACGGAAATGACCCATCCCTCAGCTCTAGCATGGGCAGCTCCTGCATCATCTCTGCCATGGCTTGTGGTGCTCAGCCTCCATCCCCTGTCCAGCTGTCCCTCCTGTACCCATGTCTGGGGACAGGAGCTGAAGCTGGCTGGAAGAAGGAGGCGAGTGTTTTCAACAGGAGATACGACAAGTCGGGTGGAGTGGCACAGGAGGAAGTTCAGCAGGTTGGAACAGAGCGAGCCATGGTGTGATGCTTTGGCAAAGAGCTTCGGCAGGAGAAGATGAAAGGAAGGAAAGCCATGTTGAGACAGGCAAAGGAAAAAACCCAGGGAGCAGAAACATTTCCAGCTGGAAAGAAGGAAGAAAGACTCCTTGCTGAGATGCAATTCTTCTACTTCCATGTCATCTCTTCCCCTACCACAAAAATTGTGGACCACAGGTATTCTCCAGCTGGCCATCAGACCTCCTCTTTCGCAGTCTGAATACTTTCATTAGCCACGAAAGCAAGTTTTTCATTGTCTTAATTCATGAATACTTTAACAAGCCCGGCATAAGGAGAAAGGGAAGGCAGGGGGACGTGATCCTGGGCTCACCAGGCTGCGGGGCTGCAGTCCGCTCCCGCATCCTTTCCCGGTTCTCTGCTCCTCCCTATCTGATCAACTTTGTATGCTTTGTAGAGGAGATAAGGAAATCAGAGAAAGAAATTTCTCTGAGGAGAAGCTGAGCACACCATCTTCAGCAGGCACCAACTTGGAGGCATTCAGACTCCGAGCCTAAATATTTGCCTCTCCATCATGGCATCTTATGCAGGTTTACAAAGCCAGCTCCTGTTTCATTAAACAGTGTGTCCTTCCCTTTTCTCACAATACTCTCTCCAGACTGTATTGATTCAGACAACACATAATTAGTGCTGACTCAGATTAAATACAGTCTCAAAAACCACTTTTGCCTCATGACACAAAGGCAAACTGAAGACCCTCATGGTTTGTACTGTAGCAATGTAAAAATAGAAAAAAAAAAAACCTGCAAATATTTATGGAAGCTTTGCAGTCCTACGTGAATCAAATACAAACCTGAAGTCCTTGCTCATTTGGGCATCTGATAGTGCCTAGTCATTTTCAGAAATATACATTAGCTCAGAAATAATTGATTTTGGTTGTTTTAGAGAAGGGTCCTTGGAGCAAGGACCTTAGGGCTTCAGAACTGCTTAGACAATCACATGGAAGCAAAAGCCACTTTTAAACTCTATACCCAGCAACTAAAAATAGGGAGTTACATTTTCTTACACGTTTTGGTTCTTTTGGAAAAAAACCCCTACAAACCCCGCCGAGCTCTAAGTGCCTCTTGTCCTGCCCATGTGGATGGAGGCTCCACATCCATGGATCTGATGACTACTATTTTACCATGAATCCTTACGGATGAGGAAGAGGCATTTTTCTGAGGGCCCACTCCCATAAGGTGCTTTTCTGACAGGATTCTAGGTACCCTTTACTTTTGCTTCTGCTAAAAGGTAAAGACTCCACGAGAACAGGGCTCCCCTGAAAACAGCAGTCTCCTCCACAAACCTGCCACAACACCACCACCTTCTAGAAGGAACGATGCGTACTGAGCACGGCATCCTGGCCTGCGGCCTGTTTTTCCTTCTCTCCATCACAAGTCAGCCTGTTTTGATTTGCGCAGTTGTGATTCTTTGTCAATGGCGTGTCATCACATTGTCTTCGGAATGCTCGAGAAACATTAATGAAACACAAAAACCTGCTTATTTGTGAAAATAGTAAGTGTGCTACTTGGAAGGGAATACATTTATGCTTGTAACGATGCAGACATCAGGCATCATCCTGCCTACCAGCTCAGTCAGACTGTGGTCTCCTGGTGTTGGCCTTGATGATCCTAGAGGTTTTTCCAACCTAAATGATTCTATGATTCTAAGAATGGGAGATTCACCATCAGATTTATTAAAACATGTCCAAACATCTATTTTCACCTCTTCTGATGAACCTTTCTCCATTTAAATTTAGTCAGCCACTGAGGAAGAAGCGTTAGTGCAAACTCTCACACTGCACTGAGTTTCTGAGTTATGGCTCAGGGACATCCGTGTCCCACACTGCACATGGCCAAGGGAACTGCTGTTCTGCCAGGAACCCTGAGCTTTGCTAAGCCACCAACGTCTGCCACACCACTAGTGCTCCCGTGCCACTAAAAAAGCTGCACTTTCTGTGTTCCAGCTGATAAGTAACTGGGGTTGACAGCAGCTTATAATGAGATGTAAACCTTTGCCGTCCATGCCCACGGCATCAAGAACAACGCATGCTCCAGCGTCCTAACACCAGAGCTGGTGAGAACGCCATCAGAAAGGGAGAACGTCCAAGTAGCTGTGCGTGGTGAAGCGCCGTTCTTGCTTAATTACAGCTGAATGCTCAAAAAATAGCTGTGGAGAAAGGAAAGGGCTGTAGCAACTACCCAGAGAGGGAAGCAGATGGGAAGGAAACAGAGCCTCTGCAAGGTCACACAGAGCAGGTGGCTGCTTCTTTATGGACTCCTGTTTTCAGGACAACACTTCTTTTGCAATATGAATTATGGAATGTTCCCCGTTTACTGGAAAGGATGACTGGAGGCCCGCATCTTCTCTGTTAGGTTTCACAGCGGAATCTGTGTTTGCGGTTTTAGGTAGGAAAGGATTCTTTCAGGCTTCCGTATTCCTCAAGAGAAGTCTTAAAAGAAAGACCTGTGGCTGCCAAGACTATGGGTCTGATAGGTCTGGTATCACCACTATGCTGCTGGCCTTCTCTGCGTCTCGAAGCCACACACACCTACTGCCAGAAGCCAAGCTTTTATAAACCACAGGTCTACGTACCTAAGCCATGTCTTTGAACTGGACCTCAAAATTCATCCACAACCTTATTTATTGGTGTTAAAACCAGCACAGTACTAGTGACTTGAGCAGAACAACCAGTACTGCCACTAGTTCAAATTTTTATCATTTTGAGGCAAAAGAACCAATATTAGGTCTACTCTTACCTCCTCTGTAACACAGCAAACTGAATTTCTCCCAGGATCCCCTCCACCAGGAATGAAAGGAATCCAGTGGAATTTATGTCAGTGCAGCTTGAAACACGACTTCATGAAAACTAAAGCATCCTGATCCCAGTAATCAATCCAAATCCTGCTCAAATATCAACTGCTTTCACACAGACCAGTCTTTTTTTTCTGAAATCCGGTACGGAACCTTGCAATGTGGTAGACTTTGCTAATATAACGAGCACGCACAATGACCAAAGGCAGAATATAGCTGCTGGATCATTGGATTTCTCTAACACATATTGACGTGACACATCAATAGGTTATTTTGCACTTTTCCTAATAAAATATTTACCACACGAGCAATAGAGAAACATTTTTCAACTAGACAATAAACTGAGATGCCAAAAGACAAGAAAAATACAGGCCATGTGCTACGTAACTGGCTGTATATACACTGGTTCTACCTGAACTCAGCAATCAGAATTCAGTAATTCAGAGCTAAGAGCTTGTTTGCTCAAAATATTTTTTATTCAAAGGCCTCCATAACCAAACGCTATGGAGACAATTAAGGCAGCAATATCACAAAACAGAACGTAATCCGCTGAGGTCCGAGCTCCAGGTATGAGAGCAGAAGGTTGCCTTCTAGCCTCTCTCAAAGAAACACCCTCCTTTCTCTTCCATCAGCCCTCCTTTTCCATCCCACCACCTCCACACCGGCATATCCCACCCACAGGCATTTCAGAGCTATCGTCCTGCTCCATCCTCTTTCAGATTGCCACTCATCTCTGATCCCCCCCCTTGTTTTAAGGACAAATCCTCCCAGCTGACATAAATCCATACAACTTCAGCGAAATCAGGGAACCTTAATTAATCAGATGAGAAACTTAGGCTTTCTGTCTGCTGCTTCTGCCTTGTCCTGTTAATTCGTGCTTTTTGAATGGATGGATCCACCCTGTCTTATTACATCCTGCTTCTGAAGGAGCTTCCCAAGATTTCTGGTAGTTTATCTACCTCAAAAGTAGATCAACATCTCCCGAGTTTCTTAATTTCACTCATCCCTCTATTCTACTAATACCCCACCAACAATACTCTGAATTATTAGATCAATTTCTCTCACATTTTATTTCACTAAATATACATCATGCATGCCTTGTAGGAGTTACGGACATAAAAGCTACTTTGTAAACCAAACACACTAATGGAATGTAGCCCTATACTGAATTTTTCCTTTTAGATCCTAAGAAAATAAGAAGTACTGGAGAAAGAAGCAGCCTTTCTCCATTCTTAACGTGGGCGGTAGAACTTGAAAGAAAATGAGAACTTCATCAATCTGGAAGGAGAACTTGTTTGCCATCCTGAATGAACACACATGCTCCCAGCAGTTATTTTTACCTAGCCCATCATTTCCCAGCTAACAAATTCTACAGCGAATTTTGGTTTTGGGAGATAGCGGCTGCACACTGTTATCTTCCAATGTGCTGCATCCCACATAACTGACCATATAATACAAATGAGACTTTCTCCTATGGCTCTGTCAGAGCTAGAAAGCCAACATCTCCTCAAACCGGCGTGCTGCAGAACACTTTTACAACCACAAGTAAATTTAGTCGCATACGCCGGGGCACCCTGGGCGGGAAGCCAACAGAGCATCCCCCGCCACACGCAGTCAAGTCAGGAAGCGTGCCTTTCACACCCCGCTCGGTTTTACAGCTGTAAACACGGCCCAGAAACTCCTGCTGGCTGCTAGCTCCAAAATACTTTTAGAAGCAGTTTCTGGAAATACTGTTCTTTCAGCAAATTGCATGAGTTATTACAGAAACCGCAGGAAACGAGGCCTTTCAAAGCTCGGGGCTTAGGCGGGCACAACTATTTTATGCAAAGATAGTAATTTTTAGATGTTTACCTAAATGTTTCAAGGCGCCGTGAGCTTTCCATTGTACTGGAGGGTCTCTGTATCAGGGCTGACATAGCCATAAACACTAAAATAACTTCTGGAGGTTATTTCAGTCGCTTGTGCTCTTCAGCTGATGCCAAACGTTCGCAGATTTAAAATCTGACCTACCAGGAGAACTAGCAGAGGTCAACATTTTTATTCATGCAACTCGAGTGACCAGTGGCTAGGACAGGAAGCCAGGTTCAGCAGGGATAAGGATAAAAAGTCGTTCGCTCTTTCTTCTCTCCTCTATCTGCCTGGAGGGAATCAAGATACCTACTTTTGCAGCTTCAGTGTTGAAATCCTTTTTGCTTTCATGTGGCCGCTGTGAACATTCTCTGGAGTATTAAATGAGAGGAAGGCATTATAGTTTTTAACTTTGATGCCCCATTAAGATGAATATGCACCTAATGAGCTGAGAAATTACCATTGCTGCTTTTCTTGTGCTCCGTACAAGAGCAGCTAATCAGGATGGGGGCATGCTCTTTGTGTTCTTAACCCAACAGCGATGAAACTTAGAAGACCATATTCAAACATATGTTTAATGCAGCAACAATAAAGGCAATAATAGCTCCTGCCATGGAAGGAGGACTAAAAGGGCATTTCTTTTTTTTTTCTTTTTCTATTTATTTTAAGAGCTGCAGTAACTATGCCTTGCAGTTCAGATGGAGTTTGGCATAAAACTTAACAGATATTATTTGTAAGCCAGCTGTCCCCATCAAAATCATCAGCGTTTAAATGTCTTAAGACAAACAGTGTGAGAAATAACCATCACCACTGAAAGTACTGGTTATTTTTTTTTTGGGGGGGGGGAAGTGGTTTTACTTTAATAGCAACAATTGAACTCTATCAAAGGCTCTTAATGCAGTGACTTAATCCTGCTGGAATTTGAAATGTGTCCTTGTTTCTCAGGCCAGGCTCCCTAAGAATGAAGCTGTATCTAGTGACACAACTTGAGAAGCTAAAGCCAATTATATTCCAGCATTATTGACGAATATTCCCTACTTGCCAACTGGAGTGTGGCAAGTCTTATTCATATGGTGATACGTGAGCGTGGATATGAAGCTCCTTTTTCCCCTAAGGGAAATCTTGTAACAAACAGTTGACAGAGCAACACACAATTTTCAAAGTAACAAACTGAAAATCTAATAAAGAGGATGCAAATGAAGAACATGGGAATTTAAGCTCTTTTTTTTTTTTTTTTTTTGATTGCCTAAAACAAAATGCAAGTTTGCTTTCCTTTCAAAGGTATCTTACTGGAAGGATATTAAGTGATGAGGAGAGCACCACTATGCTGATACCTTACCAAGGTTCATGCCCTGGACGGTTTCAGTCCCCTGTTAGTCTCACAAATGTCTTATCATGTAAAATCTACTCAAATGGTGAAGAGTTTGTGGGCCGGAGCCCAGTAACATTTCTGATGTCCTTGCACAGTTGCAAAGCAGGGCTTTGCAAGACGTTGAGTAGCTTCTTTGGTAGCTAGGAGCTCTCTTAACCAAACCTATATAATGGTTATATTGTGTTCTTGTAAATAAAACCATAGGGAAGGATGCACTTCCTAACAGATGTTCCCTCTGCTCCTGCAAACATTACCTTTCAATGCTTACAAGAGGCAAGATGGTTTTAAAAAATGTTTTAGACAAGAAGATGTTGCTCCTGTACACCACACATAGCCCATGGTAGCGGTAATGTGAGAAGTTTCCTACAATTTCCCTTTAAAAATCATAAAAATCCCAGAAGATCTGATAATCTTATGGGGACAGTAACAGCAGGGATGATTCATCCCTGGGTTTTTTGATGCTTTTTTGCCTCCTAGGAGATGCATTCCAACACTTTGTGAGAACATTTTCCCTTTGATAAAAGTATTACTGCAAAGTGTGGTCCAGAGAATTATATTTTTACCTAGCTCTAGGTCACTGGTTCTTCTCTTTCGGTTCCATTAATGCCTGCCTTCCTAGATTGCGAAATTCTCTGAATTTTGGCCAGCCTCAGTGAGGGACTCTGGCCACAGAACCACTCCACTGTATACGTATGTCAAAAAACGTGTCGACATGGCACTTCAGGACATGGTCTAGTGGTCAGGGTGGTGTTGGGTTGATGGTTGGACTGGATGATCTTGGAGGTCTTTTCCAACCTGAATGATTCTATGGTAGATAGTCAGTCACGGCACATCCTCTTGCTGCGGCTGGCTGGGGTGTGGATTTTGAAGAACACTATTTTAACCCAGGTGTGCAACAGTCCAGGAGAAAAGAAAACCACTGCTCCTATTAGTGAAAGCAAGCTCTGCTCGTGCAGACTTCCTGAATTCTTTGTCACACTAACTCCTGCCACTACAGCAGCAATCAAAAGGAATCCCACAGGGGAATCTGAGCAGAGGAAAGTCTCTTCTAGAGAGAAAATGTCACACAGAAGGAAGGGGAGAGGAGGAAGTGGCATCTTCAGGGTTGTACTTAAGCTGTGATTCCACTTTGAAGATAAGCCTTGGCAAAATCTCCCTTTCACACAAGTGATTCGCATCCTGCATGCACTCAGTCACGTCAACTCGCTGCACAGGAAAAATTAAGCGTGATTATTGTTTAATTATCACGAGTTCTGTGCAGCCAGAGACCGGCAGTAATCCCACCTGATGCACCAAAAATGCTAATGAAGGATTAAAGGGTCATGAATGATTTTAGGGGGAAAAATAACAATAAAGAGAAACAGGTGCATTTTAGATAGTTAAAATATGTATCGATTTTGGGGGGTTTTCTCATCTCTGTTCCTTTTCCCAATTAACAGCAAAGTAGAAAGGGGGAGAAAATGATGGAAAAAGGGAAGCGAATTCAGAGTTTGAGATTCTTCAGTATGTATTTAGAAGTGGCAAGTTTCAAGCAAAAAAAGGGAGAATTTTCACAAAAGCTTATCTTTCATCTTAGTCCACAATATTTTAGCTGTAACATTTCAGCGAGCATAACGTTAAGGTCTAGTGTGTGTAGCTGCTGAGGAGCGTGCCACAATCACGGCTATAATCTGTTTCACAGAGCTATTACAGCTTTGCTACAGGTGACACAGGAAAAAAAAGAGCAAAATTCTATTTTATCCCAATTTACTGGACTACCGTGGAGACGGAGAGCAGGCAAAGGGGCACTTAATTCAGACAATAAGCTGAATACCTGTGAAAGTTGCAAGATACATAGAGAAGTTATAAAGCCCACATCAACCCCTTTCCAAACCCATTCTTCTAAGTTACAGCATGCTTTATAAATCAGCTTAAGATTTATTAAAGTCGTTCAAGAATGTGAAAGAGGGAACAACAGGCTTTGAAGAAAATTGAATTATTGTACGTTGTCAGCGGTATGAGCTTACGAAAGCTAGTTTGTTACCAGGGATTTAAGAGAACTTGCTTTGTAGTAGTCAGCATGGGGAAATTCAGCACACGCAATTTAATAAACAAATCCACTGCAACATGATTATTTTACTATCCTGCTACAAGATGATGAGTCAGAAGGCGTAATTTCCTTACGCCACTTTATAACGGGCATTAGATCAAAAATGCTGCTGCGTGCATCCGTCTTAATGCGCAGTGATTCTGCTAAGTACCTTTGTGAGAGAAGCCTTCGATGGCCACTAGCACTCTCCTCTCCCCAGCGGCTCGCTACAAATCATCTCCTGCACCACAGCACTAGGCTGGAAGCTAAAAAAAAAAAAAGATGAATACACCAGTAATTTCTTCGTGACGGTGATTTGACACCCCGCTGCTGGAAGGAGCTAACCATGTAACCTCTACACCCTAAGTTCTGCTAAAAGAGATCCTCTCCAAACACCCATGGGGTTATGGATTCCTGCTAATAGCAGCAATAGGATGGATGATAAAATTATGGCAGCGTAGAAAATGCTCTCTCAATTAATTTCCCATCATGTTAAGGCCATTATCATTGGATGTCATCTAGTGAAATGGAAAAGAAAAAACACAAACCCAGAAGGCTTCAATACCTCTGCAAGTTTCACTCACTTAGCACATGATATAATTGCAGGGTAGAGCAGGCCAGCCTCTTGAAATAGTTTACCTTCAAATAGAGCTTTAATGGTATCGATTTAAAGCACTGACAGGCAGATTAGCTTCAAAAACATAAGCAGAGATGGAAGAAAAAAAAAGAAGCAAGTACACAGCCCAGAAGGAAAAGCGGGCAGAGAATCGTCTCACCCCAAAATGGGTTGATTCAAGATATCTAGATGTCAACACGAGATTTTTTCAACCAGCTTTCAATGCAAAGCTCACAGACCACTGTTTTACAGGTCTTTATACTATACCACCTTGTACAATGCATGTGTAATGACTGTGCGGCGGCACGAAGCAGAGACCTTGGCAGTGGGCAAGGGACAGCTGAGCCAGGCACAGAAGAAGAGATCACTGGTGTGTGGAAGGTTCCTTCTGTGTGTCAACCTGGAGGCATGATTTCTCCTACTACAATTAAGAGGCAGGACGCATGATTAAGAATTAAAATTCAGCCTAAGAGAAAGCGTGTGCCAGGAAGAAGCGAGCAGAAGAGCATTTACAGTAAGGCAAGCAGCAAGAAAGCAATGAGCTGAAGCTAGCTGGAAAGGTTAAAGGCTCTCTTTAACATAGGCAAAGAAAAATCTACATCCATAAATGAAGAAGAGGCTAGAATCCTCTGTGCGGTATTTCTGCCTTCTCAAGTTCTGAATCCCAGGATCTATCCGGGAGGCATTTGCATTTACAGTTCCACTGGAGCAGTCTTCTGGATACACACATGCAACTACTCATTGATGCACAAAGCATCCAAGAAAATTCTTATTATAAAGTTCAGAAGTCCTCTTAGCAACGGCTTCTACTGCAAATAAATCGCAAATCGAGTTCTACATCAATTTGCAAACAGATTTGAACTCGGTTTACCATCTTCCCCCCTGACACCCCCAAGACTCCGGCTCCTGTCACACAGCCTGGCACTGCCACTGCAGTTACCTTGTGCCTTTCTTCACCTGCCTGCAGGGATCCTACAATGGCAGCACGATAGTTCTCAACCTCATTCCTTGGGCCACCTCTTCATTTCAGCTGCCAGCATCTACAGTATCACTGCATTAAGGAAAATCTGTTCTCATTTAAATGGGCTGGTTTACCCAGCAAAATGGAGACATGTAGACTTCCGGTCTCCATCAGGGGCACCTTCAGCTTTGAAGGCTGCGTAAGTCTTTCAGGCATCTCTGCATGTCAGCCGTCTGAAGTTCTAAATTACCATCTAGGACATGTTAATAGGTTTATTTAAAAAAATGGAACCTGTACCAGAAAAAGCACCTTTCTTCCTCAAGTGAAAGCTACAAGAGCAGTGGCATTCAGAGAGAAAACCAGTTAGGAATCACTGATGACAGGGGTGGGGAACCCCACAATCCCACCCTCAAAACCCCCTCGAGCCTTCATGTCACGTGCAGAGAGGATGTAATTAAATTTGCCCAACCATAGTGGATCCTCACTATGTTTCTTGCCATAGCAATTCATGTTTAATTCCAGCTTTTTAAAAGTTAGATCACTGAAAATGCCTACAGCTGCTCTGTATCTGCTTCACTTCAATAGCTATCTGGGTTTGGAAATCTACATTTGTAGCTAGTTATCCAACTTTAATCCTCAATAAAAAACACGTAACACTGAACCCACCCCTCCCTCAAGCGACACTTGTACGTCCCTTTGTTACGCGAGGCAATTTCAGCCACCTCCAGGAGCCTCAATTTTGACTTTTCCTCTGAATAGCTCAATTCTGTGAAGAAAGTGATGGCACTGACTTTTCAACTTGACAGGACTTTGGCTTGATACAGCCACAATTTGAGTGGCAGGGATCTCGGTCATGAGAGTTAGCAGCTTCCCCCAGGTCTGCGGCAGCCTGAGGATCTGGAGAAGATTGCTCCATACCACTGCTGTAACAAAACACCATGAGATTTCTGTTCAATTAGAACGGGAAGGTTTTGCCATTTCATCCCAATTCTGAATGGACACAGTTTGCGAAAATTCAGAATGTGGTGGAGTCAGACTACGGTGTCCAAGTCAACATGCGTAACATCATTTAAAGTTAGCCTTCAGTGAGCCACCAAAAACAGTCAAGAGAGAAGAAACAGACAAAAGTACAACAAAAATTTAACATCTATTACAGGGCAGACTCTGGCCCACTGACTCCCTGCTGTGCAACTGGCAGGGCTGTTCCAACCTCATGAGATAGGTGAAGCACAGAATTATACGAATTCCTTATAGGGTTTGACAGGTCCATTACACCTTTGACGCCTTTAACCTTGTACTAGTTTATTGTACTGAACTTACGTCAAAGCAAATATTCCGGAATAATTGCCTGATAATGTCTGACTGCCTTGGCAATGCTACAGAAGACATACTATGCTGAGTATAGACTATTCCTCCAGCTTGCAGAGGACAGTATTTTGCTCAGACATAAGTAGGAGACAGAGGAGATAAAGTAAAGCTGGTGGTGACTTTCCCCCAAAACTAAACTGAACAATTTTTTCAACGACTAATAGTTGAAATCACTTTTGACCTGCAAGTTTTTAATTATTGCCGGCGCCATATTCCAGTCCTGATGGGGAATGGAAACAAGGAGTAGCAAATAGCAGGAAACATTGCCTGGATTTCTGCTTTCATTACGGACAGAGGCTTCTGGAATTTTCCAGAGGCCACCTTCTAACTCTCCTTTTTCAGCTTCCTGGACAGAAGAGGTCTGCGTTGCTCCCAGACAGGCCCGATAAGCAATAGCATGTTTATAGACTCTCTCGATTGCCTTTTGGAAACTCAGTGAGAACCTCAAGCTGACACAGGTATGTGGAGGAAAAGAGCGACTGAGAATCATGCAGCCAATTTCTTGTTGCTCCCCGTAACAGAAGTGTTTCATTTGTGGAGCAGCTGCATTCAATTGTACAGAAAGCCTTTCACCCCAGGTCCACATGTGGGTTCTTCCAAGCAGCTTGGATGACATTGCCATCATAACCATAATTCGGGTATAATATTAATAATAACAAAGTCCTGAATAAGAGAATGGTGTTAGGTGGTGCGGTGTTTGCTGAGAGCTGCCAGCAAGTGGATCTATGGGAGGGCTGCTTAAAAAGCAAGAAGCATAGAGCAGGTAGTTATAAAGTGAGCCGTCTGCTACCACAGATGAATCCCTAATCATCTGAAGTCACTGCCATGCACCGTGGATTGCTTGTTAAGTTAAAAAGAAGGAAGAATTACTCACACTCTACAACTGTCTGATTTCTTTAATTAGCAGCCGCCTAACCTGAAGATGCCAAACTTGAGCGCCCGACACACCAAACTGGAGTTCTCATGCTATCTCAAACTTTTTTTCCTCCCTAACATCCTGGATAATCAAAGTAGGATGAACCTACCCATAAGCCTGCAAATGTGCCTTGAATAACACCATAATATACACAACAGACAAACAGGATGTCACAAAAACATTCATGGTTTAATTACTTAGAATCGTAAAATGCGATGAAAATTTCTCTGAATAGAGATTCCGTAAGAACTGGTACCAAACAGAGTATCTTATTTGAAGATGTGCAATGAAATTAAAGAGAGGTGACTGAATTTTGTACCGCTAGGTACTTGATAAGATCTTGGCCAACTGTTTTATACCGATACTGGCACTCTCGACCACAGATCTCAAAGCCCTCTATGAACTGATTATGAACAGAAACACGGGACTGGAAAGATCTGCATTATGTTTTGAGGCAGAGAAGTATTAACACCCTCGATATACAAAAGGTAACATCCCACAATAAGGGAAGAGTGAAGATAGAATAAAACCCAAGCTGGAGTTTAACTTTCCTGGGTGCTTTTGAGAAGTCCCATGTCCAGCCCCAGGGTTTATTCAAGTTAGAGGAACGTACAGCAAGCAGAGAATCCTCCTGCTCTAATCACTAACACACGTACCTCTGCTGTCCCGCAGCAACAATTTGCTCTTGCATCATTTAATCCATTTTCAAGCCTTGATTTAAAAAAAGAAAAAAAATAATCTCTAAGCAATTCCTCCTCAACCTAGGCACGTTACATCTAAGGTACATCAGGATGGAACAGGGCTTTTTTTTGTGTTATCTGAATGGGCAGCAGCGCTTCCATATCTCTCAAATTGTGCTGTTGCTGAATTTAACTTCTTATATAAAAACCAGAGCCAAAGGCAAGCTTCTGGAACTGCACCTACCAGTCCTGGATCCCCAAACCCTTAAGTGATTTGCCTGACGATACTGAAGCAGCGTTTATTAAAAGGATTAAACGCAGCAACAAAATATGAAATAAACATCTGTATTCAATGAAATATTTCAAGTTACCATGCATCTCCCCAGTTTCTAAAAACACTCCCTGCCAAAGGCTTTTCTGATTAATAGCCTGGAATCCCCTTCCACAGCTCCAGGGGAAGGGGAGTGGATGTACTAATCTGTTATCCACCTGCCTTTGTATTATGTAATACAACACTTATTCTATCCAGGGAGATTCATCACCATTGACACCATAATAATCACGGCTTAAACTGCATACCAACGAACTTCTAATGCTAGCCCTAACTCAATGTGGCAACCAGAGCTGAATCAGATTTCTTTATCAAAAACTAATCAGGAAACTTCCCATTCTTTCCTACACAAAATCCTTATAAATTAATAATGAACCTAAGCAGTCACATTTCAAATAACCAGTTAAAAAAACCCCCTTTCTGCTATGCAACGATGCACGATAAATACAAATAGATTTTATTCATTTTCTGCAAACTAATGCACTTTTACATAATCTAACTACATGGCTGGTTTTTGTGAGTTGTGACTATAAGCGTAGCCCTCAGCCTAAGTTCAAGGTCCATCAGACCTTCCACCTGCCATGAGTCCAATGCAAATTGATTAAAAGAATCGTAATTAAGGCCAGGGTTACACCTTAAGGACCAGCTAGGGTTTGAATCCTCAAACTCTGGGATTTGTTAGACTGGATAAAAGACTCCCAAAGTCTCTTTGTTACCTGGGAACATGGAGAAGGACATTTTACAGCATCTCAAAGCATTTTTTTCACTCCCAGAGGAAGAAGAAATTTCTGCAGTTGAGGCGACCTTCTCTGTTATAAAGACAAACCTTTGAAGAAGTGATTTCCAGTGGTCACCTTTCAGGACTGGTAAGTCCCTAGACTAATTTGCCTTTTGTTTGTGGATAAGCACTGGCTGCCTTTGGTTTCTGAAGGGAACCACGGACTGACAACACAGAACGAAACTCCAATCTTTCCTCCTATTTTAAACATTTTACTTTAAAGAAAAGGCATGTGCATATTCAGAAGAATACTGGTACCACCATCAATTTCCACTGCTGCAGGAACATGTCCGTTCGTGTTCAAATCACGCATAATTGGCAGCTTTTGACCATTTTTTCCGAGAAAAATTCCCTTAATACACACGTGGGCTACAGAGAAAGTATCCCATCTGCTGACTGACTCTGCAGGCATCTGGTGAACATTGCCTTTTCCTGTGCTTAATTAGCTGTAGAAGCTGGCATAGCCAGCAGGATGAAAAATAATGTTAGTGCTCCAAGAAATCCTCCTATTGTTCCTCCTCAATCACTTCCAGTGTGGGCAATGCTGGCATACCTGTCCTGCAGCAGTTTGACCTCTATCTAGCTGCATCATCCCCTCTAGAAGTTCAGTATGGCAAAAGGAGGACACAACACGTGACTTAATTCAGACAAACATTACAAGTACTGCAAAACAACAACCTACCAAGGAAGCCTACCAGGAATATCAAGTTCTTTCTGATCAGTCTGCAGTTTCAATAACTTTTCTTTGAGCACTGTCACTGATTATAGAATCATGTAGGTTGGAGAAGATCTTTACGATCATCCAGTCCAACCACGACCCTAGTCTAGCAAATCCCCTGCTAAAGCACGATGAAGGTTCAACACTGCATTCTTTAGATGGGGCTCCACACTAGACTGATCCTCCAGATTAAACGCAAGCAGGTCCCTTGTTGCACTGCACATTTGAGAAAGAACATGTAGAACTAGCATTTTAAAAGAAGACCTTGTTTCCTGGAGTTTGATGCCAATAACTGTCAAAAGTCCCGTGCACAATTCTGTATTTGGGAGCAGCAGGTGCAACTTCCCCCTGAAAGAAGAGGTCTGACTTCAAAAGCAAAGAATATTTTGATATTTCATTTCACACACTGCACTAAGCCTTCTTCCTTGGTCCACTAAATCCAGTCTTCAGCTGATACAAAAAGGTGCGCACTAAAACCAGCTGCTGCCAATTTTTATCAGGTGTTTATTATGTGAAACTGAATGATGTTATTAGGTGGGATCTCAGGCCAGGGAAAAAGTGCTTCAGAGCTTTATTAGTTAAAAATAGATGATCGTATCGCTGATGTTTCGACAAATTTTAGATATTCTAAAGATACTCTTCAGATTCTGGGAAACACTCAATGCTCTGGAGATGGGCTAGTGAAAGAAAGCGGTCTGATCAATAAGCAGTCAGAAAACATCTCAGTGTGGTATTAGCAGAGAAGCTTCCAGCATCAGCTACGTCCCTGATTCCCCGTGGGCTGGCAATGTCTAGGTACCAGGCTGCTTTGGTAAGACCACACACGCACTGCCTTCCGCCAGTCCAATCTGAGTGGAGACCAAATGTATGGCACGTGCCCCTACTTCATACTTGAAAACATCTCATTCCTCCTAGTGGTATTTATATCCATGCCTATGTTTGCTCTGGCAACAAGGAGAGGTTTAAAAGAGATTTAACAACAACAAAAAAACTACCAAAACCCAAACTTGCCAAAATACTTTTTCTCTGTAGATGCAAGTTTTTGCAGAACCACAATTACATCATTATGTCAAAGACTTGAACCTGTTCCTCCATCGACCTACTAAATGCCCTGGGCACAAGGCTACCCTGAGTGGGTCCGCTTCTGAGTGATATTAGCTTTACCTAAAGCTAAAAAAGAAAACTGCATTGTCAAAAACCTCCTATGGTTGGTTCAGAGGAAGTATTTCCCATCCCATTCTCTTTTTCTTTTGAGGCAATGGCAAGATAACCGGCACCGAGCTAACTGCACACCCACATTTCAGTTTTGAAATGGATTTAAAAAAATAATCTTACAGATAAAGTGAAACTCAGAGCGAATATGTCTTACCTATAGGTTCTATCCAGTGTATACTAATATATTGAACAGTTAAATTAAGAAATAGACATATTTCCTCTACCTGCAGACCTTTACCAGAGCTCAAGTAGTTACTTCTGATTACACCTTCAGCTGCAACCTGCAAAAACGAGCGCACAGCGCATTTTCTATGCAGGGTATGGAGTAGTTACTCTCCTTCAGTCTAGTTTTTATAAAATCACAGCAGTAATTATCAGGGAAGTAATTACAGCAATTAGAGAGGTTATTTGATGCCCTTCTGTTTCAGGGGCTGTCAAGTCTAGCCCTTTCTAGCTGAAAGAAAACATTCCCTGCAGCCATATGATATACAAAATTCTGCGTTCTGGTCGAGTTTTTTAAGATCTATGCACAGCCTGTGCGTGGTTTATGAGCTCCCCACTCGTATTAGTCACCTGGGCCTGGAGAAGCATTCTGCAGGTTTTTAACATCAAGTCCAAACTGTCAACAGGATGGCCAGAACATGTTGCTCTTTCCATAAACAGTCACCTCATGCTTGGGTTTTGGTATTACAAGAGTAGACTACATCTGCCATTCTAGAGCACAGAATCGTAGAATGGTTTGGCTTGGGACACCTTCCACTAGACCAGGTTGGTCAAAGCCCCGTCCAGCCTGGCCTTGGACACCTCCAGGGATGGAGCATCCACAACCCACCAGGCAACCCATTCCAGGGTCTCACCACCCTCAGGGTTAAGAATTTCCTTCTAAGCACATCTGGAGCAGTGCTGCAGGGCTCTCCTGCCTCATCTCAGCCCAGGGCAGCCCCATGAAAGGGCCACCTTTCTTGAACTACCCTCCTCCAAACCACCACAGACGCTCAGACCAGCACACCGAGTTCTATCTGCTCAATCACTCTTAGTATCTTTTTCACACTGTGCAAGAATGATGCACCAACTCTTGTTTTCATCAGAAAACTCATATTCATCTTCACTGTCCGGAACAGCTGAAGTACCTTGAAAGATTTTTCCCTACACAACCAGCTTTCAGTGAGGAGAAGGAAGTTACGCACTATAGAGCTTCATCCATTACAGGTGAGTACCTTTTCTTCCGCAGAATCCGCCTCTTCGGATCTGCCCTTTTCCAGAGTTAGAAAAAAACCCCACAAGATCTAGGTGTGCTTAACCTAAATAAAATTAAGGGCTCCTCTTCTGCTGTGGACACTATTTTCACTTAAGAAGATACATGCTATCAGGGAAAGATTTAATCAAAGTGGAAAAAAAATATAAATTACTTTCTATTTTAGAAGATGATTCTTGAAAGCTGTCAAATCTAAATTGGTTTTACTTGGCTTTTGACCTTTCCTGCAACAAAGCCCCTGAATTCAGGGGTCAGTTCAGCATCTTGTGTGCAAGTGGAAAACTTTACAGATGTACTCTCTGAGCACTTTACAATCAACTCTTTGTATCTCCAGAGAAAGGCAGAGGCACAAGAGACAGATTACAACGCCGGGAAGAAAACCCAAACTAGAATTAAGGTCTTGGATCTGACGGAATTTTTTAAAGGCTGTAAAGAGGACTAAGCTGCACCGAAGATTTCAGTACTGCATAACAGATTTCTTTTTTTCCTCTAGAGAGCTTAATCTAAATTGCATTATGTTTGACCACAACTCAGATGGAAGCATGCTAAGGTAGGAAAAAGCACGAACACACACACACACAGTTGTGATTTTGATGCTACAAGATACTCTGTACTCAGAGTATTACATGTTCTGTAGTTTCAATAATTCAGAACGCTACATCATTTATGCAGGGTGATTTAAGTCTACACTTGATTCATGAGAGAAGATGGTTATAAATATAGTTATTTTAATTAAAACCTTTGGCTAGACCTTTAGAAGCTGGCGTCTGACCTCTTTACAGCTGTGAAAATGGTAAATTTCTACACATATATACACATAGAAATATACACACATACATTTGTATATATCATAGAATCATTTAGGTTGGAAAAGACCTCCAGGATCATCAAGTCCAACCTTCATCCCAACATCTCCCTGACCCCTAGACCATGTCCCATGTCTATGCCCTAGGTACTGAAGTTCCTAATCTTATACTCACATAGAAATAATATATCTTGGAATACTACAGGTTCCACAGATTGGCCTAAATTTTGAAACATTTAATGGAAAAAAAATTGAAATGCTGGAAAAAACCCCTTCATTTTACTGCAGTAACTATAGATGCAGAGTCAGATCCTCCAAGCGTAGATCAGCGTAAATCTATTGAAGATGGTGCTAATGGAAATAGGGATTTATGCCAGCTGAGGTTCTACCCCATACCATTTAGAATTGTTTGTAAAGACTTTTAGTGCCAAACATTGCCTACATTTGTTTGCTCGAGCGGTCCTGCTAATTTTATTTGAATCAATTCCTTAAATTGAGCAGAGTTTAGCCTGTCTTCTTCTTGTATGACTTATGTACAATGATATCACGCTGCAAATACATCAGATAACAAAATAAACACTGATCAATAGGAATAGAAATAGTTATTTGTTTAATTTTGGAGCCAGGTAGTTTATATTACCTCTCCTTGGTAGTTTATATGATAGCACTTCTGTTTACACAAACTTCTGCTAATGTCTGAGAGAGTAATTTGGGTGATTTAGGAAAGAGACTGTTTAAAAACACAAACATCAACAACTTCTCTTCATTCCTACGTATTTTCTTCTGAAATGATTCAGAACCTCTTTTCTAAACTTATTTAGCTTAAGCACAATTCTTTAGCAGCACTGAGTTCCTACAGCTACATCGCTTCCGAAGCTTTACATTATTTCAGAAAAAGGCTCATTTGCCACAGTGAAATAAAAACTTTACTACTCAAGACTGTTCCCCAACAGCATCCACAGTCACAATAGCTCCAGTCATCTTTTAAATAGACACTACTCTTGTCTCTCCGCTCCTTTTGAATCCTTAGTTATTTTTATTCTCGGGATGTTGACCTGGAATTGTATGCATGGACCACAATAGGAGTGCATACCAAATGCTTCATACTTTTCTTTAGATTTTGACATAGTTTGTAAGAAATTAGGAATTTAGTTGCCAGCTTCCAGCAGCCCAGAAGAGAACCTGCACACTCCCCCTGAACACAGAACGTGCAGTTTGGTGCAGCTTTCCCACCTCCATGCCACCAAGCAAAACTCAAGTACCTCCCCAACTCCACTTTTCTTACCCAAACATCTGGAATTCTTCATGCTTTTGTCACAGTCAGCTTCTAAACCGGAAAATCCCAAGAGAGAAACTGCTTTGGACCAGGTGTGTCACATGCAGTTTGGATGGCCAGCAGGCATGAACTCCAGATCTGTTGCTCCTCTGAAATTCAGGTACCTGTTTTCCACAGGAAGACTTGGTGTTGCTTCCAAGGGCTGAGTTTTCACCGCATTCCCTCTACGGCCTGATGCAAACCTCAGCCAATTAAAAGAGCAAGTTTAACTTCCATAGATTTAAAAAAAAATATATATTGTTGCAATGCCAGCATGCAAAATTGCAGGTAATTAGAAAGAAGCACGATGCTCTGAAGCGCTTCTGCAAAAAAAAAACAAACCCCCCCAACTTCTGCACAATAATTTCCAGGTGACATGCAACCAATCTCAGGAGAGCTTCTTCCCAATCATAGCTAGACTTTTCTTAATGCTGTTTTTCCATGTTTACTCCATGTACAAGGCATAATTCTCACTTTATGTACTGAACGATAGAAAATTATTACTCTATTATAAAGGAGGAGGGCCTGAATCGACTGCTGAAGCTGATGGAAAGTGTTTGAAGCACATTATATTTTATCATGTTAATGTCTTGATTACCTCCCGGAATTGCAATCTTAAGTGAGTTCATTAGGAGTAGGTGGAGATTTTTATTAAGAAAATATGCTTACAGTGAGAGAGTCACAAAAGATGGCTTCAGCTATTCGGAAAATTAAGATATGTCTCAAAACTTCCAGGAAATTTATAAACCCAAATTGACGCCTTAACATTATTATTATTTGTTCAACATAATAAAGCTGACTTGAAACTCATACGAGCAAAACTAATAGAAGACAGATGAGCCAGAAACAGACATATTTATACACACATTGGGGATTTACTTTCAAAATCAATTTTTAAGAGAGTCCCCAAAAGACTTTTCTTCAGCGCATTACTGTTGGCCTCAATCTCGTTTCCTACCTATTAGAGCTGGAGTGGAGACCAAATGAAATACCCTGTTCAATCGCTCCGTTATCTCTTTCGGGGAACATCCAGAGCTACACGCCACGCTAGATGCAACCGTGACCCTCAAGAGCAATATATTTTCTTTGTTAAATTCTTATTTCTGGCCTTTGTTGGCAGTCCTTCGGAGACCGAGCTTCTCAAGCAGTTGTTATACCCCCATTCCATACGTGCGTGAGCCATGGGTTCAGGAACAGCATATTGATCAGGTGGTATTGTAAACATACGACACAGGGTGCAGATCGATACGCTGCTGTGCCTGCTACTACGATGCAGGATCCTATCAAACATTATTTTCAGCTTTTAACTATGGGCGCTTGATTTCAGCGTTCTGGAGGGGAAGAGAAGCGCTGGAGTGGCCGCTGCCAGTGTGCGTATGCTGGGGCACCCCACGAGCCCATCTTCCCATCGTGGGAACTGCTCTGCTCCCCCGGCACCCCGAGCTGCAGCAGAAGTGCCTCTTCTGCTGAGCTTTCCAGAGCCACTGAATATTTAGGGAAGGTTCTGAGCTGAGATTTCCAGGGGGCATCGTGGTGCCTTCACGCTGCGAGGCAGCTGGGTGCAGGTCCTGCCCGGATGCCTGGCATTCAAAACACGGCCCAGATGAATTTCTTCTCGGTGTAGCTGCAGAGAGGACCACACAGGGATGGATTACAGTACAAAGAGACCGAAACTTGCTCCAAACAATTCCCTGCTCTTTCTCTGAACACTTCCTGTTCCCATCCTCCCCTCCTGAATTTGAGAAAATGCCGTTAAACTGAATGAGACTTTGGAACTGCATTTTCTCAATGAAGGGCAACAAAATCAAAGAACTGGACAAGCCAGCACTTTATGAAACAAACCAAAAAGCAAAACAGTATTTACGAAAAAAAAAACCAAACAAATCAACAACTTCAGGAACACCTTCCTAATCTTTTCTAAAGAGCAACTGCTAGGACAAATTTATTCCCTCCCGCGCTGCTACCTCCCCTTGAAATCTGAGATTGTCAAGGTCCAGTGCTCATGGTCAACCCTCTGACCACCAAGGTCTTATCCAAGACTGCATCTGAACCCACCTGCGCAAGCTGCCAGTGTGATTCATTCAAAGATTCAGGCACACAGAAACAATCATCCGTAAACGTCCTCTCTGAGGCAGAAGCCACTGCTTTTATTTAGTTAAAACTGGCCTCAAGTAATTGTCTTTTCTGTTTTCCTAAACATTCATTTCTGGTGTTTGAACTTCATTTCCAGTGTTCTAACTTCAGTAATTGCCGCTTTAATCTTTTGTAGCTTCACATGTTCTTGGTAATGGAGAATAATAAATGTAAATGTAACATTTAGGCCATCAGTAACTTATCCTGGGAGAGCAGTTCAAAGGGAGCATCAGCTTGAAACTATTGGTTTGTTTGTGAAGTTTGAGGCAGGAGACTCAACTGTCATCTGACTTCAAGGAGCCTTTGTATGGGACTCATTATAAAAAAGAGCCACCGGACTGGTACTGATTAGTTATTTATATTTTTGATGAAGTTATCTGCAGTTATTTTTTGATCTCTAATTAGAGGTGACCTCTAAAGCAGGGCTTTGCTTCATTTTCCAGAAGAGCAGCTCAGGAATCATTCAATCGCTCACTTAAAATAAATACCACGGTGATCTTAACACTCCCTAGAGTTGATTCTTAGTTAACAAGAGAAGAAAAACATCTGATTAAGTTCACAAAGCTGGCTCTCTGAGTGACTGAGGGCTTTTAAAAATATGCCACACAGATGGAAAATGTTTTCTAGTAGTATCTACGGTGAGTCATGACACTCTCTTTTAAATCCTTCATAATTTGTGACACAGAATTAACAGCTGTTTTTAAAGTAAAATATAACCCATGGGGAATGGGAGGAGAGGACGAATCCTGACTCTGCTTCCTGACATTCTCAGGCCAGGAAAGGAAAGGTTCCATTTTAGTCATTTAAATGCTAATATAATTTCATGACCACCTGTCACTCCATAAAATGTTGTTCTGTTGCCTTAATCACATTCTGCTCTCCTCAGCAGAAAATTAGCTGATGCGAAAATACCAAAAGGTTATTAGGAAAGTTTCATTTTTCTAGGTATAGATCATTTGGTGTGTAAGTGATCTACTTCAGGCAGTATCTTAACCAAATGCTGATGTATGCAGCAGTCGCTTCCAAACACCAGGGAACAGAAAACAGCCTGATGTGTTACAACATCTGTAACAGAAGTGTATCTATAGCTCTCTATCCCTACTTTCCAGTAGTAAATGCCAAATACGTGGATAGAAAACTCGCCTTCAATCACGGCGTATAAGGCAACTCTGACTCTACCTTTCCTCTATTTTAGGAAAACGACATACACAAGCTGTCTCCTCAAACCTGCTTCTTCTCATTACAAGTAAAGTGCATTTTCAGCCGTTCAAGCAGTTAAGTAGAGAAAAATATGAAGATGCTCAACAATATCTTGCAGAAAAAGAGCAGGTAGCAAATACACCAGACTGCAGCTGGAAGGAAGGAAGCGATAAGAACCGGGAAGTAGCAGTCCAGCAGATATTGAAGAGATCTGCTTTTGTAACGCAGTAGAAAGGTTTGATCTGATAAACGCGGATGGGTAGTTGCGCCCACGGAGGTTATCCAATTAGAGCAAAAGTGCCGTGCTATGTCCTATCGTTTGCCTGATCTCTTCCCACCTGTCTGCCTTATTCAAGGAAATATTTGCCACCAAGCCTTGGTTTACAGTAACTGTTAGTAAAATCCCCCAGCAAGGTGTTTTTTGGGAAAATAAATATATAATAAAATATACAGACTGCTCTGTATATTACTTCCCACTCTTATGTGAGGATATAAAGTAGAAATGTACCGCTACCTGAATCATCTTTGAAGATGACATATGATTCTTAGTAGAGTAGAAAAATAATGATAAATAGTATCTATATTCTTCGCAAAAATAATGATCAAATCACCCTTAGAATTATAACCAAAAATATACTCATGTTTTTCCAGAGAGCTCACTAGCTGGACAGGTAAAATAGAATTAAATGGGTTAAATAAATGCTGTTAAATTTATTTTAGCATTGGGACCAACCTTTAATGATGACATCATTAACTTTAATCCATTAATACACACGAAATGTTACTTTCTTAACATATACTAAAAATAAAGTCATATTTAACCTCACGCATTACTCTCATCTAAGATGATGCTCTTTCCTGATACAGAGAAACCCAAAGACTGAAAATCTAGTTTTCAGATTCCCATCCTCCTCAAATAGGCTTCTTAAATATTAGCTCAGAATGAGTCTTCAGTCTTCCAGATATGGTTTTCTGCCAACGCAAGTAACTTTAACCAATCTCTACCAACCACTGACAGCAGACCCCCCCCAAATTCCTTCTAACCCTATTACTATCCTTAAACGAACAGCGTTGCTCGAGCAGTTACAACAGGCAACACTCTTGCTCGGGCTTTGATCTGAAATGATTTGATGACACGGCCTTATTACTGCTGCAAAAAATTCTAGTGCTTTTTAATCTTAAACCTACTTCATCATATTTGAGTCAGTTAACTGATTTCTTGTATAAAAAAAAGAAAAAGGTCTTCGGAGAGACTGGAGTTTTTCTAAATTCATACTCCAGAGCTTAAATATGCCGCTTGTTCCCAGATATTCCCAAACAGCCTTGTAGTTTTAACTGTAACTGGTTTATACGACTACCTTGAAAAAATGGCTTGTATGTTTTCTTTAGAGGTTTTTCTTTATGTTTTAGAGGAACCATGTGCCCAATGTGCAAAAAAAGAAGGTAGTCTTCCAGGCTCCACTGGCCTTTCATTACTATTCACTTGTCTCCGTAACTATTACAATGAATCTGAATTTTCCAGCATTTTCCAACGCCTCTCAAAGCATTGCTAACCATCTCTAACAAAAAAATCCTGTCCGTGAAAGTCAAGTGGGGGGCTTGGGGGTTGGCTTTTGTTTTGGCTTTTTTTTTGACATGTTACAAGTCTTAGACTGCAATAAGATTATTAGAAAACCCTCACGGCTCAAGCTTTTCCAGCAAAAGCAGGCTGCGTTCTCAAACAAAGCTACGTCATTCTTGCAATAGAAGCCACACTGCTTGGAGTTAATATTTGTTTTGAAGACAACCTGACAGCATTTTGACAAGCCCTTTGACACACGGCGGTTTGTCACTCTAAGGTCTCGAAACAGAACGTAAGAAACCACTGAGTCCTGCAGAATCTTGCACTTACAAGCGTTAGCAGATGATGCAGGTGGTTTCATCCGTGTCTTTCACGCTACAGGGACACAAGCAAAAGCCCATCGTATCCGTTTCACCCGCTGTTAAAGACAGCACTAGTTAGGTTTCATGAGCACATGAGAACTTTGGGATCCTTTGGCAAAGATTCTGCAAATCCGAGATGTTGCGACAGTGCAGCTGCGTGACAATACGTGTTCTCGAGTGGTCACACCGTGTTTTTCACAACGTGTAACATCTCAGTCCTACTTTGCTGTGCACCTTTGCTGCAGTGCTTCCTGTCCTCAGGAATAAAGCGGTGCCGACAGAACACGCACATAAATCACTCAGGTGTCACAGGGGTAGCAATTAAAAAGTCAAGGTTAGCCACAGCACTGGAAGAGTTACCTCCTATTTATAAAACGCTGGTGCCCCTCTTCTCCCCTCTGTGACCG
Source organism: Coracias cyanogaster (assembly GCA_033124195.1). NCBI lineage: Eukaryota > Metazoa > Chordata > Aves > Coraciiformes > Coraciidae > Coracias > Coracias cyanogaster. The sequence continues at coordinate 117,918 of JAVSBS010020476.1, read as the reverse complement.
CTGCAGTGTAAAACCTCTGGTAATTCTGGACAATAACTGTAATTATAAATTTTCAAGCATTTCTGCAGTATACTTTGAGCAGGTATTTACTGTGCAGACCACACGCTCGTGCTTTTTTGTGTGATGCTGTTGTACATAAAGTATTCATCTCTGTGAGTGTCTGACGGCTGCAATATGAAGAGGCGCTCCGTTACATTCTCTTTGGACGTTATATGGGAGAAAACAACATAACCTATTTTATAATAATCTAAAATAACTGTTCCTTCAAAAAGAAGCTAGAGGACATGCTACAGCTTTTAAGGCTTGGAGCTAGTGCTTGGCTGCACCAAGGCAGCTGCCATCTCCCTCTTCAGCGGCATCAAGCAGAAAACCCACATCAAAACGAGCTTGAACTAAATATCTGACTGCAGGTAAACTGCAGCCTCATTTTTCCCACATGAAAATGGCAATCTGAGGACAGCGCAGGTTTAGAATTTGCATGCTAAACAGATGTTGGTATTAATTTGTTGAATCCTAAGAGAGATCGGCGGCGTACAAAGAAATCAACATACTTGTGCTGTCAGAAACAACTCCGAAAGAAAAGAGAGTAAACACTGATTAAATTAAGTTGGGAGGTGCCTCCAGCACAGTCAAATACATTTGAATGGGGAATGCTTAATTGACCGGTATGGAACACTTCATTTTTCATTTTTATTTTTTTTAAAGGAGTATCGCGTATAGGCCAGTTTGCAGATTTACAAAACCGAAAGCAGTGCTAGTCCAGGAGACGGGACACAACCACCTGAGACCATCAAGGAAGTGGAATCAAGGCACAAAGTGAGGCAGCTTCTATCGCAACCTGGGGTTAGCTTTACCGAGCTACTTTTCCCGAGCTAAATCTTTTGCTGAACCTGTGCTGGGAGGTCCAGCAGACGTCTAATTGAGGCTGGGAGAAGTTTTCCTGGGTTGGCAATTAAAATAAAATTAATTAAAACAGAGCTCAAAGTTTGAATCATAATGAGACCATAGGGAAAGAGGAAAGAAAAGTGTATTAGTTTCACCTAATCTCCAACAAGGTTCACAATTTGCTTCCTTAGTGAAAACAGTGGTATCTGTTAATTGATTTGACTGACCATCAGGGACAAAGCCGAAATTGGAAATAGTGAGCAAGGCCTACTCTAAAATATGGACAGGATGAGGGGTAATGGGTTCAAACTGGAAGAGGGTAGATTTAGACTGGAAATTAGGAGAATTTCTTTACTACGAGGGTGGTGAGGCACTGGAACAGGTTGCCCAGAGGGCTTGTGGATGTTCCATCCCTGAAGGGGCGGTTGGACAGATGGATGGATGGGAGGCCAGGTTGGATGCAGCCCTGAGCAACCTGCTCTAGTAGGAGGTGTCCCTGCCATGGCAGTGGTGTTGGAACTAGATGATCTTTGAGGTCCCTTCCAACCCAACCATTCTATGAAAAAACCCAAGAACAGCTAAAATCATTCAAGATCTAAGTTCCAACTAGCACAGTCTGCTCTGTCTTTGACAGTATCCAAAAGTGGATACCAAGGGGGAAAAAAGCAGCACACACCATCACCTTTCAGGGGCCTCCTTGGTCAGGTAGAGCTTCTAGGTATTGAGTAATCCTCAGTGGGTTCCTGTACCCTGAACTGTCTTGAAACGATGCAGACTTCCAGCACTATTGAGTACCTTTGAGTGGTGGCTTCCTAAACTCAGCTGCTTTTTATAGAGAGAATTGCCTTCACTTGTTTTGAGCACAGCTCCTCCCAGTTTCACTGCACGGCTCCATTTCTATATTAGAAGCAGGGATTCCCCATCCTGTTTCTCCAAATGGCTCATTATTCCATAAACATCTCTGGCTTCCCCAGTTGTGTATTTCCCAGACTGCAAAAACCCGTGTCTCATCAGTCATTCTTCAGAAGAAGACCACACTTCCCCTGTCTAACTGACTCATACTTTTGATGAGCAAAGCAAGATCAGAGGACCGTTTGGCTATTCTAAATTCCTCAGAAAAACTAGTTTGCATCATTACATCCTACGCTGCTTGTCTCCTTGGAGGCACTCACTTAACAATCTATTCTTGACACGATTCAGAGCATGCAGCCCTAATATCTGGGCCATTTTACCCTACTGAAACCACTCAAACTCTCAAAACCACTAATAAATCATTTGCACGGGTGGAAATGATTTGCAAACTGTCCTTTTTTCCCCCCACCCTGTATTCCCAAGCTGTGACAAATATATTTGCTATTACATTACAGAGTGTATTTCCATATCCCGTGGAGCTGAATGATTCTGCACAAAGATCTTCAGTCAACAGAGTACCAACAACAGCACATCAACACGTTTGACTCGTGCTCTCGTGTCTGTTGACAGAGTTATAAGATGTAGCTCTTGCTTTTGCCCGTGTCCACCATCACACCGGAGACTGGGGCATCTGCAACACGCAGCTATGTATTTAAAAAACAGCTTCCACTGGAGAATACCTTGGATGCACTGGAGTATCTCTACAGGGTTCCTATTCGTGCACCGCTTTCCTGACATGTGGAATTCCGCAGTTCCAGCTGTTAATTAAATCACTGCATTCTCAATTTAAGCTCTTTGAGCATAACTGACTCATACTTTCAGTGTGCAAGGAAAGATCAGAGGACAGATTGCCTACTCTAAATTCCTTTGAAAAACTAATTCAAATCATAATATCCCAAACTGCTTCTCTCCTGTGAGGCACTCGCTTAACAATCTATTCTTTTACATAAGTCAGAGAGCAATCCAGTTTTAAAATCACAGACCTTGAAATTTTACAGCTAGCCCAATTATAATTTTAAAAACTCATGATTTAGCTATTAAAGTATACCTAATTAGAAATGTCACATGTGCCTAATTTATATAAATGCTATTTAAATTACAATGAAATGGTCTTCAAGATAAGTATATGTAAAATATAACTTCATTTCAAAGCCTGAACTTTATCCCTGAAACTCAGCCTATTTACTTTCCTTTCCTGGGCTGAGGTACAAATTGGCCATATTCTTCTCTCCATCAATGACAGGGTTGAAGTGCAGTATTTTGTGATTAATAGAGATTAAAATCAAAATGTCTGTAACCTGGAGATGGGAAGACGCTCTGGTTCCTATGTCCAAAGGACCGATTGTTTGTATTTTTTTTTTAATGCCAAAACAGAGGGTAAAGAGATAGCATTTTGAAGAGGTGAGGATAGAAGCCTGTGAACATTATTTTTTTTTGTCTGACAGTAAAAGAAACTGCCTGGCTTTTGCTCTGCAGTCAGGTGGCTCAAAAACTACATTGACAGCTTCAGTTTCATAGGTACTGTTGAATTCCTAAACTTATTACATGATTTTGCTGCCTTCAGAATAACATTTATTACAGATAACGTTGGAAAACATTTAATATTCTCATGAACAAAACTATTAAGATCCCTTCACAATTACTGTATAATAAAATAGCATTTCTTCTGCTTTGGGTGACGATTTTCTTCTTTCATGTAATGAGCTGTCATGCTTTTCTTTATTACTTCTTTTTTACTGAGCAGGAAGTTGCCATCTACTAAGCGCCTAGGTTAGCTTGTCCCCAGAGCACTATTTGATATGCAAAATACATCTTATTAGTTTTCAATTTGCCACCAGCTTAGTTAGGAGATGCAGTTAAAATTCCTCAGCAGCAGGTAATACTTCTGCACAGTGAAAGTGTTGCAAGTGATGTGTGAATTAAAAACATGATGCAAACGGAGCTTCCTCAGGTTTGACCCGATTTGCAGTTGGTATCACTCATGCCAGGCAGTAGAAAGGGGGAATGCAATTTACCCTCAACTCGGGCACCAAAAAGCAAGGGTAGTTTATTGTCAGTACATTTAACCCGTCCCAAGGCCGGGAGTGGGAGCCAGTAAGGAGATGAATTTATGGCATATTGGTCCTTTCTGTTTTGACAGTAATCAAGAGGGAGAAGGTGAGGATGGCCACCAAGGCAGCGGTTGAGGCAATGACATGGAGATGGAGAAGTTGAGGCCCGTTTGCTACTTTCTGAATATATTACAGAGCTATTAACCTGTGCAGCATCAAATAAAATGCCCACGTATGAAAATCAGCTGTTTCAAAGCTGTAACGGGAGAAACCAGGGCAAAAAAAGGATAAGGCAGAGGAAGAGGTCTTCCAGTGGGTGAACAAGTTTGCGGTGCTGTGGAATAAGAAAGGCAAAAGAAGCTCAGCATTTCAGAACTCGGAAAGCAGATTTCCTCTCTAAGGTGCAGGTTCATCGATTAGAAATCACGGCACAAAGATATGCATTTCTATTTAGTAAATGATACATAAACACAATGGCTTTCAGAACTGGAGAAATGCAACCTTAAAATTACCCTCTCAGGATTTTTGTGATGGACATAGAGCAGCATCCCTGCTCCTGTTCTGCATACAAGTTTTCTCTGGAATACCACGTGCAGTCATCCTAGAATACATCAGTTCAAACTAGGAAAAATACAGAATGGCTATTTTATGACAACAGATTAAAAGAGCTTGCCTTTTTTAGTCGAGCAGGCTACAGTTGTGCTCTCTGAAAAAACCAAGGGAGCAAGAGGATTCACTGAATCTAGAAAGACAGTGCTAGTTGGAGAATGAATTGTTAACACGGACCACAAAGAATCTCAAGTTGGTGTTAAAGGACCACCGACAAAGTATGGTTTTGAAAGAGAATATGGCAGCAAAGTTACAGCGGCTGGCGTTCACTGGTACACGAGATCCTTTATGGATCTAGTTCTTGCAACCCGTCTTTGAAGGGGAGATACAGCTCTGCTGAATTCCTGGCAAATTCTTGAAAGTATGATTTGCTATTCTCAGGTGCTAACAGTCTAGTACCATCCACAAGATAATACACTTCAATGACTATATGATGCTTTTCTATCCTCAAAACTAGCAAAATACCACTAGAAACACCACCAAAACCATCTTTGGGTATAATCAAGCAATCAACACTGGCAACAAGGAGACAGATTTCCATGCGGATCCAGCTACTCGGTTTGCTTTTGCAGAGCAAAACACCGATTCCCCTCGTGCCCAGATGCTGCCAGAAGCAACTTGACAGCATCAGTGTCCTCCCATCAGGATTTCATCAGTTGTCTTGGGGTCGATGTCTATTCCTAGCACACAAAATACTTACCCAGTCTTTAAGATAATACACAGTATATCTGCTGGTCACAGAAACAGCCTGTTCTGTGTAGCCTGCTATATATGCAGGTGTACGGCACGCTTTTTGTTTAAATGACGCCACAATAAGCAATGATGGTACAAGGAAATAATGCCACATGTTCCATAAAGTCAATAGGCTTGAAACTGGAAAAAAATATTACTGGAGTGAATGACTAGAGGGCACAGTAAATACGTTCCTTTTATGAGTTGTTTACAGTTGTGGCAATAACATGGGTGTGCTGTAACGTTGTATGTGTTTATTTGCTGCATGGAAGATGTATTGCCCCCAGCTATTTGCAGCTGACAGTCCCGGCAAAACAACATTTGTAATCCGAAATCGGCATATAAAAGGGCTCATCCTCATTAAGTATGCAACAAGGCATGACAACTCAATAAAATATAGGGATGCTCTCAGCAAATGTCAGATCTGTCTGCCTCCTGACTGATTATCATCTGTACTCTTACATGCCTGTGCACCTGTGCTGGGGCGTTTTTGTGACGGTATCACTCAAAGACTTGTGTTTTGCAGAGGACTTTGCTCAGCGGGCTAAGGCCAAGAAGATAAGAAGGGACATACCAAGGGGAACTCTTGGCTGACCCTATTTATTTCTTCTTTGCCACACTATGCAAAAGAGACACTGACTCCAAAGCACCGCATGCATCAGCTACGCGCAGAAACACAAAAAATTATAGCTGAACAACATACATCTTCCTACTAATTCCACAGCAAACAACAGGTGCTTCTGACTTACTTGATACTCTCGAGGCTGAGATGAATAGTGAATGATTTGCATGAAGTGATTCACTAAGTCAGCGCTGGAACCAGAAAGAGAATAAAGCCATCCTAATGAATAAGTCACACTGACAATCACTACACATCAGAACACCAATAGGAACATTTCACGGCACGTGGAGTTAAGAGAGTGGATCTAAATTCTAGGCTTGCTACAGTGGGAATACTACTAGAAGAAAGATTCACAACTGGGAGTACCCAGGACAAGAGTTTTCAAGAAAACACTTACTCACAATTGTCAGGCTTTGTTTAGACTGTTCATTTCAGGTCATTCTTCTCTCCAGCCACGTGAAACTGCGATTTACAATAATTTTTAAGTATTTGCAAGACCACTTCCATTGCAAGTCTTACCCTCTCTGTTTTAACGTTGGGTATCACGACTCCAATGCCTCGTGGGAGGCAGAGTCTCTAAAGAGAGGAGCTAACACAGGTACGGCATCAGTCCCGAGGAATTCCCACCACAACTACTCTTAGGATCTCAGATAACAGCAGAGATGAGCTCTGACCTGACCAGATTCGCTTCTTACACAGGCATTTCTATTTTTTTCTGAGAGAAATTTCAATTAAAACCAGTTTTGGACAGAGTAAATTGGGTTTTTCATTTTGAAATGATCCTATTTGCATCGAACTATCCTGCCTTGCATAAGCTGCACACGTCATTACACGTAACTTAAATCACTGAACCTTTAGTTAGCTTCTCAAGTACCTGGCCAGCAAGCACCTTGAAATTCTGCCTTTGCTATAAAAGTCCGACACCCGGTAGTTGGGTGACTATTGTAAAATAGTGCTACACATTGAAAAGTTGGCAGAGGACAACAGGAACTTTGTCACCTTGCCTTTAACCACTTTGCTTAGGAGTAAAGCCACATGTTTAGCCTTGTGGCCATCAAATTAGTGACAGCCATTGCAAAAAGCTGCAATACAATGGATGTCCTCTCAGGGATAAATGGTCCCAAGTAATTTTCAGACACACATATAAGCTTGCAGCATTCAACTCTCTAGACAACAAAAGAAAAAAATACCAAATAATGAATTCCATGATACGGTGGAGCTCTCCTGATCCCAGGGTCTCTATTCACTGGGTAAGAATAACAGGAACCAATTTAATGGCAGAAATCCTACTTCACGGTAGTAGGTGAAAGGACTTGAAGGAATAGGGGAAATATCTTGTTAGAAACACTGGGCCATTGCCCAGCTGATCCTGGAGAGCGTCCAAAGCGGGAGATCTGACAACAAAGATCTAATTCTAGAATTCAGGTGCGCAACCATCATCACCTAACACAACCAGCACACGTTTGGAAAGAAATTTAAATTAGTTTTAAAGAATGCTTACCAATTTTTGGTCCCTGAATAACTGATGGAATCATCTTAAAAATAATCACTTTATACAAGTAATTTCGAATGTAAGCTTTTGCTGAGAAAACTTCATTAATTAGGATTGCCAAAGGTTACCATGTTTTTTTTTTTTCATACTCACACATTCTTGTGAGATTGAAGGTAGCACTCTCATGCCTGGCCATTAATTATTTTTATTATGTATCATACACTTTAAAACGTGTTCTGATTCAGTTTTTCTTTGGAAGGAGATGTGAAGACTTTTTTTTAATCTCACTACAATTTTCTTTTAATTATTAACACAGGGAACGTTATGTAATACCCTAGCATTTATGATTTTTCTTTTTGGTACGGGAAATTAAATTGTATATGAGATCATGTAAAAGCAAATGTGAATTTCAGAAAGAATAGTACTACGACGACTACACAGAAAGTCGTGCTTAGTTAATTAGGTAGCTGGGAGTATCGTACTGATTTGGAGGTGCATTGAAGAGTGTTTCTATGCCTCTTCCAGGCACAGTGTAATTATCAGAGGCAACAGAAAACAGGGTTTCTATTGCACAGAGAACTGACAGAGACAACTTGTTAGGCAAGTATTTTCTCTCCCAAATATCATCATCCACTAGAAGTCCAACTGTGAAGATTTCTTCTTTGTAGTTTAAAGGGATTACACTTGCCTAGAATTGCAGCCAGACTAACACCCCAACCCAAAGGGACAAATAATCATTTCTTCTTTGGGCTGTGTGTGGGTTCAGGCACTGATTTTAGTTTGAGGGAACACAAAAAATTGGAGTGGTACAGACTGGCCATCCAAAATATGAGAAACATCAGACCTCAGAAGGGCAGAACTGTCCTTCCTCTGAGGTTGTCCTTGCTGGGCTGAGAATAAAACTGCTTTGCAGTCAGCAATAGAGGGAAAAGGTTGTTTCCCTTTATTTCAGCATTTTCTAGAACTCTGCAGGTTTTTTTCCCCCCTAAAAGCCAAGACAATGCTTCATTCTTACCTTAGCAAGGATACAACATCTCTAAGAGCTTACAAAGGATGTTGAATAACAAAATTCTCTAGAAAATTCGACAGGTCGCTAATCAATGTGTGACTCTGTTCAAGTATAGAGGAGAGTATAAAGAATAAAACACATGAATTACACCAGTTTTGATGAAATGATTTAATATTTTTCATTTTTATTGCTGTATCTTTCAATTAAAGCAATACCGTTCCATGAGGAATTAGAATGATTAGGTATTTGGCTTGTGGTCTTATTTCTATCTCTTTTTTCTGCTTTTCATATTAGCTGATATACTGATGAGTATTACACTTATAAAATTATATGACATGGATCCTACCATTCCATTACCTCAGCGGAACAGAACCTGTGCCAGCCCTGTTATAGCCAAAAGTCGGAAGAAATGGCTTTCACATTGAATTAATTAAACTGGTGTGACCAGCACCTATTTAACCTACTATGGCGTCTGGCTGTAGCGTAAAAGCCTTTAAAATAGATAAAGCTAAATGAGTTTTATTTCATAAAGACTGGTGCACGGCTAAAATTCTCTATAACACAGAATTTGGAAAATGCTAGACTCCGCTGCACCAGCGCAAATTGGAAAGACCCTCACAGCTAATACTCAAGATTTGCGGCTCTGAATATGTGATACATTAAAATGTTAAAAAAAAAAATAAAAAATGCAAGCCCTCAAGCAACCTTTTGGGTTTTGCCGTTTACCTGCATACATCTGCCTCTTCTCTAGCTGTCAAATAATTATATACACACACCACTGCCCAGCAGCCTCTGAAGAGTTTTCACCTGAATCAGTAAGATGCTTGCCCTTCACACAAAAGAAAATAGGAACGTTTTACTAAGGAAAACTGTTTCAAAACCTGCGAGCTGCCTTCTCTCCTACTTGTAGAGCAGCTAATTGCTTGCACAGTCAATAGTCCTTCTAACTATGTTAGCTGGTAGTAATTAACTGAGGAGAAGAGAGCAGCAGTTAGCAACCACCCACTCTGGAACAGCACATTTATTGGATACTAGTAAATGATTAGCAATTTTCACCACACTCCTAAGGTCTCAGAGCAGGCAGCTGGGGCTACAAAGAGGAGACATGAAGCTTGTGACACCAAACTTTAGCTTTGACCTTGATCATGCCTGAATAAATTGGAAGTTCTGCTTTCAACGCTTTGATTCTTTAGGGGAATCTGCTACTAAAATGTTTGAAATATTAATGGAACTCAAGCCAGAATAACAAAGATGTATTAGATATTAAAACAGGAACATGCTAATTTCTGCATCTTCTAAAATTATGGATTGCATTCTTTGATATGTTGGATGAGTGTTTTTGGAGAAACGATTCCTCCTGGGAACAGATCCGCATTGAAAAATATATCTGCGGCGCACTACCTCCACTGGTAGCTTAGAAAGATGCTGAAATCAACAAAACTTCAGGACATTTTTTATGCCTACGCAGTATTGATGTTCCCAGATGTGCCAGGAAGAAGCACCAAATGAAGACAGTCAAAGTTTATTGTTTTACCTCGAGCTACACAAAAAGACAGCCTCTGGTATAGAAAATATACACAACTGGAAAGGTAAAGTGTTAATCCCCTTGATCTTTTCTCCACAAATGGGTATGGCCTGTGGGATACTAATCAGTGCAGAACTTCTAGCACTTATTTTAAGCTATTGCAGTCAAACATCTCTTAGTCTGCCCTTCAGAAACTGCTGTGGCTGCGGAGCTGGTCTGAGTTCTGGCTCAGGTGTGCGCTATCCGAGCGGGAAGCACGAGGGCTGCACAACATCCCCTTATTCTGTGCATCTCCTGCAGACCATGGCAGCAAAGAGGAGGATGAAAGGACAGCAGGAGAAACAGCTCGCTCTGGAACCATCAGCAATATTGCTGGGGGTGCTTAGGGATGCTTAAAAGGGTGCAAAAAAAGAGGAAAAAGAAAAACCTGGCAGTGTGGAGACCATCATCTAACATAGGTCAAATTAAATAATACGGACCCTACTGAAATCTTCCAACACGTGGACGCGATCTCATAGGACACACAAAAACCGAAGAAGACTCTGATGAAAAAACCCCTGGTAGAACAGGAAAGGGTGGAGATGAGGAAAACCTGAACTCCACAGGGAACTGATCAGGGAATGAAAGAGAAAAACAAAGCCTCAGGCTGCTGCAGACTGCTGAGAGATCAGAGATCAGGAAAAAAAGTGATGTGCAGAGAGTTCAGTGAGATGCAGAAAGAGTCAAGAAAATAGAGAAATACAGGTGCCAACGATGTACTGCAAGTTTGTGTGAGAACTGAGGAAAAAAGAAAACAAAAAAGACCCCCAAAGGATTACAGATTGAGCAGGCATTATTAAGACAACGAGATGGGAGAGAGCAGGCAGGGGAAAACAACGAAGAGCTCTACTGATCATCCAGAAAGACAAGAGGAGAGGCAGGCAGCAAAACCCAGCTGTGCTGGGAAGACGCAGGGTGGCTCTACCATTTGCTTTGTGAAATCTTGTGCTTTCTTGCTCAAATTGTTACCACATTTTATTTCTCTTCTCTCTTTCCGCTTTATCAGGCTCCAGCACCACTTGAAAATAACCTTTTAAAGTACACACATGCCTACATTTTGAATTTAGAAACTAATTTTTTTCTAAGGATCATAGATTTCCACAGTATTTTGTTGAATGAAAAGCTGTTTCTACAGCAATCAATAGGTAGAATTTGAAAGAGTCAACCCAGACACTTGGCTGGACCGTCTGGAGCATACCCTGCTCTTCCAGTGCTGGAGGAGAAAGGACATCTCTGTAGCTACCAATCCTGGAGCTACACTAAATTGTGCTGGCTCATGTGTGACTCCAGAGCCAAGCTTTCCTGGAAGAAATTAGGATAAACTGCAGGTTTTGATCCCTGTCCTAGCTTGTGAGAAAGAACACACCTATGCCCAGGAAGCCAGGAAAGCAGAAACAAAGCCACGACATGTAGGTGAAGCTACTGAAATGGTACCAGGTATGAAAAGTTCAACATGAAGAAATCACAAAGAATTTCAGGAATTGAGCACTAATATTACAAGATACTAAAAAAAAAAAAAGCCAAGAGGAAGAAGAGAAAAGCTGCAGGAGAAGGATTAGCCCCTTGCAAGAGGCCACAGGCTCCACTGGTCCTTCCCCTTTGGGTTGAAGACTGTGTGGCCAGGAGGGAATCACCAGCTGATGGCACCGAGAGTCGGACCATCCTAATGCCCAGCTGGACAACCAGCCTGGTTCAAGCCACAGCTCTGTACTGTAGGCAAACTGCACGTTCAAAAGTTTTGTACGCATAAAGACTCTTTTCTCTTTCCATTTGAAGAGCTGAAAAAATAAGCACTGATTTTTTTAAATTCAATTGAATATTGTTTAAATGAACCATTTGTATCTGACTATAAAAAAAAAACTTGGCCAAGAATTATTTCCTCTGAAATTTTAGAAAATAAATGTTTGTTGCTCTTTCATTTAAATCCATCCACTATGTTTATTGAAAATCTTCAGCCCAAAGAATAAATTTTTCCATTAATAATCCCTGAAGATCCCTGCTGTATTTCAATACACACACGCTCTTTCTCACATAACAGTGGAATTTAATTCCCCTTCCTTCCAGCACCCGTTCTAACCATATCTAACCTGTGCCTGCCATAGCCTAGAAATCTAAATACATTTTACTTCCCAGATGGATCCCGTAGGGCAACAGATTTTGTTGCCTCCTGCTCTCACGCGTGATCACATAAATGGCGGTTGGAGACCAAGAAACGGACCTGCCAACTGCACACTTGACTCAGTGCTCTAGAACTCTAAAAGGCACCAGTATCTTTGGTAAATGGCTCAAATCTGAATAAAATAAAAAAAAAAGAATACAATTCCCTTTCCAAGGAGCTCGGCCTTATGCTTGTATAAGGATAAGCAGAAAATATTTCGGCACTGTTTTTTCTCTATAGAATAAAACCATTTTGCTTTCCACCTGAATATCTGTGTATATCAATGGTGGGGTCTGATTTCTGACAAAATTTTTGCATTTTTATTGGAAAGGCTGCGTGTCCAACCGTAGCACCGCAACGTATAACATCACTGAGCTGGAAGCGCTGTCATAATTCATCAGGCTGCAAGGAAGGAGCTTTTTAAATCCCACACCAGTCATTTGCTTACCAAGCAGGTAGCTGTGATCTCACAGAAGAACAACAGTCATAGCCAGGAAAACAAATGTGTGCTCTGTGTTGGATTTTCAAAGAAAACAGTCTGAGATCTACCGATGACGTTAAACATAAGCGAATATCAAAACTAAAATAGATTTTTAAAAGTTCCAAGTGTTCAAAGAGTTAAACCGAACCATGACAGTTCTCTTTGGGAGCCACAATCCATATGAAAGCTTGTTTACAAATACTGGGTAAAAAATAAAATAGTCTGACGGTATTATACTCATTCTTCTTGCAACATAGTTCTGAGGTACTCTGAAAGCTTTTTGAGATATCGGTTTGTTTTTTTTTTTCTTTTACTTTCCTTTTGTATGATCTGCCCTTCGTTCAGGTCACGAAAGATTTTGGTTCTACATGTTTACAGCCTCTTGGTAACAAAATATTCTTGGACTTAATTCCAAAAGCCAGGTATCCCAAACAATAACCTTCAAGAATAGCCTGAGTGAGACAACCTAGCCCAACACAAAGGGCTGTAACATTACTGGGATTACTCCACCCAGTATCTTTTCAAAAACTGGAGGTACATCAAGGCAAAGACTGACACCCTGTCTCAGTGAACAGTTTGGGGAGGGGACGTTGGGTTGGCTTTTCAATGAAAACATGGCCACAAGCGCGTAACTTCCTTGTGCTTACTGGTACGTTGTTGGAGAAGAAATAGAATTGCTGAGCAGAAGTGGATTACCTCATCTCATACAAGAGTGACATCAATGGGAGCTTTGCCATTTTGGCTTTAACGGGAGCAGGACAAACGTTTTTGGAAAGGCAACGTGAGTATTGGTTCAAACTACTTAACAGACGTCAATCATAGCAAACTAGAGGACGCATGAATTTTCTCTGTTGGTTGCTCTTATCAGTTATACTAAAGATAATAAAAATTACAGTGGCTCAAACGCATGCTTCTCATTAATTGAGAACCTGAACTACAGCTGGGATGAGAACTGGGAGAGAAACAGCAAGCTGGAAGTAAAGGTGAATGGAGAACTTCAAGAAGTATAGTCTCCAGAAACACAGCAAGTCAACGAAAGAGGTTCAAGCGGGTATTTTATATAAAGGAAAACTGAGCTCCTGAGATGAAAGGTGAGGAAAAAAAAATATCATTTTATTTTTATCTTGAAGTTAGGGGCACAGACTTGACTTTGAGCAATCTATATTTCAAAAGATAAGCGAGAAACACCAATTCGGTTATCAGATGAAGATTGAGTTATCAGTTAAAGATTGAGTTATGTGCTACAGAAATTTGTAGAACGTTACACCCTGGAAAATAATACATGTTCTGGAAGTTATCCGCTTCATATGAAAAACCAAGAACAAGGAGATTTAATAGATTTGATTATGCTGAGGAAAACAGGTTGTTTTAAACGGTTTGTGGAACTGCTCATCCAAGGCCAGATGGTAAAGGAGATCAAAGACTCGTAACTGAAAAAGATCACTAGACAACTTATAGAAACTATTAAAATGTGAAAACAAACAAACAAACAAAAAGCCACAAAAAAAACCCCAAAACAAAACCAGAATGACACTGGACCAGATTGTAAATTTTGAAAACTAAACAACAGAATGTAACATTAGTCTAGGTTAGCAAAAAACAGAAACACAGGGTGACACAGAAGGGGAAAAAAAAAAAAGTAAAAATACCATGGAGAAATCTGCATCATGAAACCAGACTGTATTTGAGGCAAGAGCAATCAAAGCAAGCGAACCATGCAGCGCCTTGCCTTTGGACTCTGTAGCTGCAAGCAGGATAGAATTTTTGCTCAAGTCTACCAGGCAAGCAGAACTTTTTAAAAAGAAAGGTCTATCTGTCTGTTCTGCACAGCAAAGAGGACTTTTTTTTCCATCCGCTCTGAAGCCTGCTGTGATATTTCTGCTCCCTGCTCTTCGCAGTTTCCAAACCTTTGGCTGTGCTGCAGATGCGCTCCTTTCTCTCCTCCTCCAACCTAGCCTGGAAAAGCCTCTCCTGGCTGAGCTTCTCCTTCGCTGAAGGCAACAGAGCGCTCCCTCCAGAAGGCTGGCGTGACCCAGTACAACAGCCAGAACTAGGCAAACAGTTGGCTTCCTCCTTTGCTGTGCAGCCACATTATTTTAGGAAATATAACAGACTGTAAGACACAGCAGACAGCGAACAAATAGGACATGTGCATTATTCACCAAAATAAGTAAAAGGAGAAGAACAGAATTCCCAGTGAGTTAATATATGGTGTAAAAATTACGGTATTATGGGCTTCTGATACGTGTATGAAAACAGAACTGAGAGCAAGAATTACGACTAGTGTGGTTTAAAATACAGTTGAAGAAATTTCAGCTTGAAAATCCTCCAAGATCTGGTTTTATATACTAGAAAACAAGTTGAATTTTGGTTTCAAATGACCAGTTCCAACATCCACCATTACAACTTTATTAAAGTTGCTGAGCATTTAATTTCAGATATAAAATCTCTATTTGCAAGATACGACATACCAGTGGAGATAAAGGCAGACAACATATTACAGTTTGACTGTTAAGAATGTAAAAAAGAGCATGATGTTAAAGGTTACCTTGAGTCCAGAGTATACACAGCGCTTTGGCCTATGGAAAATAGTGGTTAAAATTTGTTGAAAAATGCTTTTAAAAACGTGGATAATCACATTTAAAAACGTGATTGAGAGCATCACCCTCAGAACCAGAGTTGTCAGATGTGAAACCTTGTTTGACAGCAAGTTTAGAATTTTGTACTCGAGAATTGAGTGTTTTGCTCAACTATGGAGCCACCGCGGCAAACACAACCGTCTTGAAATATCTCTAAATGCCCCCCCAAAAATCAAAACACACATGCATCTTGCAGCCATATGCCCATTTATATACAAGCAACGGCAGAAAGAGGGGTGAAACAGCTACGCTACCACAGCGGTTTCGTTGAGATGATTCTTAATCAAAGACATGCCTGCCAAAAGTTAGGAGACGCTTTTTTCCACCTACGAAAGATTCTCAACTTCCAAGATCCAAAACAAATTGGAGGCTGAAAAGCAAGTGCATTGGAAAATACCGAGGGAACGGAGCAACGCAGGACGAACTTGAAAAGTCTGACAGCTTTTGATACGTGTGTGTATTGTCAGGGGTTTGATTTTTTTTTTTTTTCATCATGAGAAGGAGAGAATTTCAGGTCTTTTAAGAAGCCTTCAACACCCCCTGCGCAGTTCTAGCTCAAACCAGTTGCTACAGATTGGTGTTATGTAAAGGGAGACAAAACTCCCCTTTCTTACACGTTTTTCCTGAAGGGTCTGTTATCCTGCTTGTTACAGGAGAGACTCTGAGCTGTACACTCTAGTCTCCCACTAATAGCCTCACATTTACATCGCGTTCTGATGTAATTCTCCACAACACAGCCAGAGAAATAAAAATACCTTTGTGCCAGACAGCACTAATAAAACCAGATTTTCCTGAAGGCAGACTGGAAGGAGACAATTTCCTGGAATACAAGGAAGAAACAGAAATATTTATATTTTTATACAAATAAAACTTCTGAATGCTAATGTTCCTATTAAATCTTCCTTAGTAGGTGAGCATGGTTTGTCTAGACAATATAGTAATACTTTTACTTTTCAACCACTTCATAATTTTTAGAAGATTTACAATTCCTTTTCCTTTTTTTTTCGCTAGGACCTTTTCTTCTGTCTTTCTAATAGTTCTTCCTTGTTTTGAACTTTGGTTTTTCTGCTTCTTCTTTTCTCATATTTTTTTTAATATTGACAATGACTATAACATTCAATTAGGGCTTAAAAAGAGAGAAAAGCATCCCAATTGCTTGACCTGAATTCATCCAGATCCTATTCATTTGCTCAAAAAATGTTACAGGACATAGGAGAGCCTTTAGAAGTAAACCCAATCTTTTGAATGGTTTCCTCCAACACTTGGCTCTACTCACTGAGTGTCACTTTTCTGTAAGACCCGTAATGTAGCCTTTTGAAATGTTTAAGATAATTTCTATTTCCCTAAGCAAGCAATTCCAGTGTTTTAAGGAATGTTAGTCAAATCATACATCTGAAATTATCACCAGAGCTTCTTGATTCAATTAATGACACCTAAATCATACATAAGAGTACTTTCCTAAGGTAATCTGAGAGTAAATTGTGCTGTATATGAATACATTACTTTTGCAACCTATAAATTCTGAACAAAGTCAGCAACAACGTCATTCTTTACCAGGGAAGCCTGAAACACAAATGTACAAATGTTCTATATCCCAACACAACCCAGAAAATATTCCCGGTATCCTTGATAAGTGACCCCTGGGAAAAGCAGGGCCCCTGCAAGAGCTTTATTTCGGAGCTTTCCAACTGTTGTTTCCCAGCCTCCATTATTTCATTGCCATCATTGTCATCATCACTGAGAGATACAGACCCTTTCACAATCATCTCAATGACCTCTGTTCTCCAATTCTCCTTCGGAACACTATGAATTCATTTCACTTTTCAACATCTTTTCAGTTTTTAGCAAAGTATTCATTTAAAATCCCTGCACCGTCTGGCAGTAAATTACAAGGGTAAAACGGCATTTCGAGATGACTGAAAATGTACCTCTCAAGCTGTTTCTTTTTCTATTTCCCAGCTAGTTTTGCTAAAAAGGTGGTTAGGAGATCTTATTTTAAAGCCAAACCTTTCTCTTTTTTTTTCTTTCCTCCATTTCAGTGTAGTTCTTTGTGTGTCCATCATGCTGCACACAGAGATCTTCATGAAATCCAAAGCAAGCATGAGACCTGGTTGTGTATGACCGAACTGTCTACATATCTACTTGTATTTTTATTAATTGTTTTATAGATGGTGACTCAGTTTATCCATGCAATCTGCATTTTAGTGATTTTTATTCTGGAACAGGTAACCTAATCTCAACTAGTGGGATCTATGGAGCCTGGCACGAGCACTGCCTTTGGTTGGAAATCCAAAGCAGGCTGTGTTTCCCAGTAATCTCCCAAGCCTTCTCTACCATACTATGGTTTTCCCCCTTGCAAACGAGTTATCCTTCCGAGAGCACGTCAGCACATAGCTGCTCCCCAAGGGACGTCACCTTTGCATCCAGAAAGTTTGCGCTTTGGCAGTGTTGTCAAGCACGACGTTAGCATCAGGGTAGGTTGGGTGCAGAATAATGTTCGAACCATTCCAGTGGAGAAAACAGGACTCAAAGGAGAGAGCTCCTTTGCCTATAGATGTTGTAAAGCGCTATTTCTGCTGCAGTGCCCAAGTGCGGTGGCTACAAAGCAAGCAGTACTCCCCAGGTACCACTCCATGACACGTCTGGAAAGCTTTTGCTGAAATATCCTATTCCATCAAAGCCAAAGTATTTTCACTTCCATAAATCTCTTCACAAAAGGTAATATGAATAAGACTTGCTTGACTTGCAGCAATCCAGGATGACACATTATGCCCTGGATCAGCTAAGAATTTCAACAGCTCCCAGAGCTGAAGTCAGTATCTAAGACTCCAGGTTATAATCACACACACACACTTCTATTTCTCTTGAGCACTGTTCTTCACATGGAAACACTGTCATCTTCTGCAGGCTCTCCGGGTAACTCCGTTCCATTGAGCAGGGACTGACATCTCAGGAATACCCTAATTACCACAAGGTTTTGCATGTTATATTTCAGAGACATTTTCGTATAATCATTTACTAGTTGAGACAATAAAGAATATAATTAATAGTTAAATGGCAGGTTTTCTGCAATTTGTAATTCCCTAATTGCTATTTTGGATTTCTAACTGAACATCAAAATGTCATAATCTAGTGGCACCAAACACAGAACACTTAAAACGTCAGCGCGCGAAGCAAATGACTTTAGAAAAAAAGGGGGTGCAAGAAGTACAGATCCGCGATTTAAACGTACAATACCTGATGGCATGAATTGCATTATGCAGGAACAGCTCTTTTCAGTGCTGTATACTTGAGATTAGAGGCTGCAAACCACCTATTTCAGAATCACAGCTCTCCACTTCCCCTGCTGAGATGTCAGATAGACTTGGGCTAAATTTGATGGCGAGTGTTCCCGCTCGTGTCTGTCAGGTTCCCCCCATGCTTAATGAGCAGCACGCTCTTTGATGAAAATACTGCGTAAACAATGAAACAGCACATCGAAGAGGTGTAAATGAACGTGCTTCTGCAGTATTTTCAGTCAGAGCAGGGCTTAGGACTTTTAGGCAAGCCTGCAAAACCCTGCTGCGTCCCTAGAACATAATTGGCTCCCGAGAGCAACAGCGTATATTAGGCACAGTAAAGCAGTTTAGGAAGGTCTTTCAATAAGCTTCCTATAAACGCAACTCATTCATTTTTATAGGAAGCCTGTGGTTCTGGTGGGTGGGCTGCAAGAAAGAGTTGCCTCAAGCCTTGCTCATTTTTATTTCCTGTAAGTACCACCATCTTGCTGTAGGTACAGTCCTTCTGCTTCGGACAAAAGAAGACACACAAAGATCATCAAATACTCTTTTGTGCATGGATATATAGTCACCTTCTAAATCACCATTCCTAAAAATCCCCGCTCTGAAGGATATCTGTAGCAGAAACGTCTCCAAGCATCAAAGACAGGAACCCCACAGCTATTGGAATGATTATATTTTCCAGAATGACGACAGGTTGATCAGCTAGTAGTGTGCATAGAAGCATCCCTCCTGGCTTCAGCGACTTAACGTATCTAATGAGTTATGGATTTTCAGTTATTTCCCAGCTTTCCAGTGACCGGGTTAGTCTCCAGCTTCCTGGCTGAGGCTACAACAGCAATTTGTGATGCAGGCAGTCAGAATTCATTCCGAATTCCCCCCATTTTCCCAAAACACCCATGCGTACCACTGGAACACCAAGCCTTCGCTGATGAACTGGCCTAATTTAAGTTGCTTACTGTGTTAAA
Source organism: Coracias cyanogaster (assembly GCA_033124195.1). NCBI lineage: Eukaryota > Metazoa > Chordata > Aves > Coraciiformes > Coraciidae > Coracias > Coracias cyanogaster. The sequence continues at coordinate 98,518 of JAVSBS010020476.1, read as the reverse complement.
GGAGGTTTTAATGACACTGCTATAGCACAAACATTGTTTTTTGTTGCTACTGTATCTACTTATACTAGTCTAGGGAAGAGAGCACTGCATTTACTGTATATAAAGTATAGCACAAGATTTTAATACTGGAGAGGTTCACCACACTTTTTGGAGAATTGTCCTCTAGATTAATGAGGAATAGGTCAATGCATTGACCACAGGAATTGTTTCAAACACAGCGTTCAGAAAGAAGCTGTAGAAAAAAGCATTTGCTTTGGGTGTCGGGGAAGAGTAAATACCAATCTATTTCCAGCTAATGTCTCTAGGTAAATTAGCAAAACGTTAACATCAGAACCAAGGACAAGCAGCAGAGAGATTAAGTCCTGTACTGACAGACTAGTCGATCAAAATTAACCGAAAAGAAAACAAAATTTTGTAAGGAAATAACCACATCACAAGAGTATGTTACCACTTCAAAGAATACAGATGTTTCTGGCAAGGCAATGAGCACAGCTGGCTTTCTCTCCAAACCTCTGTCCTTTCTGCACATTGCAGGTAGTCAGAAGGGAATCCCAGGACATCTGCTCGGCAGCTATTTGTGCATTGTTTCAGCCTCACCCATAAGCAGGAAATTCGGTCTCATCATAGTCCTTTTCTGTTTGAAAGGATTGGCTTTCACCGTAGGGGGAAAATCTCCCTTGTTGAGTAAGACCATCCATCATAGTTTAAACAGAATTTCAGGAATGACAGGTACCTTATTTAGATAAGGTGACACATTACTGCTTCCTTTTTCCTCCTTTTCTTATACAGTAAGATCTATATGGAGAGTAAATTACTCTATCACACCAAGTAAGTATCAAAGTCAAGCTCCATTTTCTGAGTTTCCTATTCCACATCCCCTTGAATTCCTCATCTTGCTGTTTGAAGGACATCTGAAGTGGATTTCTAGTTCCACTGCGCTTAGTATCAAATCTTTCTGTTGGCTACGCTGAGTGATAAAGCTTACTGAAATCCTTTTTCCTAGGAGAAGGGTACTGGCAGGAACAATATTGCTACTGAATCGCTGTTACTGGTTATTAAGAATGAGGGCTTTAAAAAAATGAAGTGGCTATAAATATCATTGTTTTAAAATACTTTTTACATGCCTTCCAGATTGTTTTAAATTATTTTCTTTAAAAATGGGGGGAAAAAGTGCGATTAATGCACTGAATAGAAATTACGATTTCTTTGAAGCTATTATTGCCATGTCTGTGTCAGAGCGTGACAGTCCTTTGAGCTCTGACCAGCGCAAGGAGGGGCACGTGAGCCTTGACCGCAGGATTCTGTCACAAAGTAGGGCAAAGCAGCACTAGATACAGGACTTCCTCATTCTCACTTGTTTCTCATTTTTCTATTCCCATAGCTATTTTTGCAGATGAACTCCTAAACATAGATGGGCAATGCTGGAAACCACACAAAGACACGCTTTCACCGATTCCAGGAATATAAACCGTTAAATTGCGCCAGTTACGTGGCATACATCCTTACACCTATGCCAGGGAAACAGGTAATTCCCAGGGAAAGCTGGGAATTAAATAGGTCTTGGTGGGAAAGACGACCTTACCTGGCAGGTTTGAGATCCTCTGTGCAACCTGACCCCTATTTACGATAATGAGTACCAGCGTGCGACTCAGTAGGCTTGAAAATGCGAGTAGGAAAAGCATAGAAAAATCTACTTTTCTAGGAAAATTACTAAAAATGGACTCAGCATTATATGAATTCGTAAAAACGTGAAGAGCTACACTCATGGCCACACTACTAAATGCAAAAATTATTACTCTATGCAAAGGGTGGATTGAAACAGAAATACCTCTGTTCCATAAAGCTTTGATGAAGAAACCACTCATGGTCCCTGAAGATGATTTATGGAGGGTGGCTAGGGATGGTGAGAAGACCAAGAATTAAACACTACCTCAAACAAGGATTTAGCTGCAGTCTAAGCACACCTCTGTAAGTGCCACGCCAGCTTGGAGAAGAAGTACCACACTGATGTAAGGTCCCCGAGTCCCTATTAATGAAGTCCACAGCACCTTCTCATCTGGCTTATCTTCAGCAAAGCTATACGGGAGTCTTCAGAGCTATGAAAAATGCCTCTCAATGGTCCTCTGGTGCTTTCCGCAAAAATCCTTCATGCATCCTATAGGAGCAATTCCTTTCATCTGAGTACAATTTACTCATAGGACAAAAATCAATTTTTATCAATACTCTGCCAACAGGCACATGGACTGGAAAGGAGATAATACAGATAGGTGAAAGATCCAGGTAAGCAGGAGAAATATTTAGATGAAAAATAAAGGCTCTGCACCTCACCCACAGTGCCTGCAATAGAGAGGCTGGCAGCGCAGCCACACGCCCGTGTTGAAGGAGCAGATACTCATCATGTGCAGGGTGAAAAGTATACGGATCCACAAAGCCAGATTGACAGAAAGCGCAAGTCAGCAAGTTTTGGGGAAGGAAAGATGAGGTACCCGAGTCACAATTTCAGCTCTGGAATGAATCCCGACTTGTAATAAATAACCTGATGGACTGAGTTTGCAAGAGCTTAGGGAATGAGCAGAGGTAAGCATCCGTTTTGTTTGTTTTCTGGCTGCCAAAATGATTTCCTCATGTGCCTGTTGTGACCATCCTGTATTCACGTAACCTGCAAGGATGAGCGATATAAGCACGAATAGGTGAGGACTCAGGGTGAGGATGCATTTGAAATTCTATTTAAACTGAAGGAAGAGTGTATTTGTTGCAAGTATCTGCACACATGTTTTCCTGCTCACGTGTCCGCCTCAGTCTGTACTGGAATGGGTCCTCAAACAGCCAGCAGCCCTCCTGGCCTGCCTGAGTTTCTGCCTCCTGTACCTATGGGAGGAATAGCGGGTGGTATGACAGGCTGGCTGAGCCTTTGGCCAAAGCAGGACACGCTGGGCAGGTGAAGAGGACAACTACAATGGGCAGGGCTGAGAGAACTGGGACAGATGATAGTCAGCAGCAGGGGGAACCGAAAGGGTTAAACTTTACTGCGAAGATGAAGGGTATGGGTGGATACAGAAGCACAAAGTTTTCTCAAGAAGCCTTTAGCACATCAATTATAGCTGACAATTAACACCCCTACTCACTCAGCCAACCTACAGCAGTTTCACAAGCTGCCCCCACCTGTGGCACGATAAAAGACAGACAAATAAAGGCATAAGCAGTGGATTATTTTTGCACCTTGTTGCTGCTGGCCCTTCCTTGCATGGTTTATCACCAGTCCTAACAGAGAAGGAGAGGTTGCTAGAAGAATGCTAATTCCAACAAATAATTTAAATTATATATATATATATAAAAAATACGCTTATCATACATTATAATTTAAATTTTATATATATATATGTATAAAAAAATATATATATATAAAATTTAAATTCACATTATTCTCCATCCGGAACTGGAAAGCTTTGAGGGCTGTCTTCAGGACAACTCTAAATCAAACTCTAAGATTTTTCTGTGAACAATCTTTCTGTAAATCCAACTCAAGAGTGGAGAGAGGCAGTAAACAGTTAAAGAGCCTGTTTTACAGGGCACCTTCTACTTTTCATTCCCTGAAAATACCCACCATTAAAATGTTTTAGCCGAGGTTTTCAAAGCAGTGTGGGCAAATCCTCTGCACATCTCACATTAATTAACAGCAAGTGTGTGGGTAATTCCCTGTAGTACTTTGATAATGTCAGCTTTTTTTTCCTTTATATCCATTTAGCATATCCGTGTGGAATAGGCCAGGAGAAATGTGTATAGTGGTTCTAAACTGCACCCAAAAAAAGAAAAAAAAAACCAAAAAAATATGTGGTTTTGTTCTAACCTTATGGGCCTCTGCTCTGTTCCGACAGCGGGATTCTGATTAGCTATTTTGGGCAGATCCAGAACCATGAACGGAAGGCGCTCCATCATCACGGAGAGCCGAGCCTAGTCAAGCACCTCATCTAAATAATATTTTTCTGTTTAGAGGACTTGGGGGAAGGGCAGCGGAATAAACCTTTCTGTTTACTCTTAGCTTTGGAAAAATCCACTGGGAGGGACTGCACAATTAACATATTAATGAAGGCTGGCCTCAGATGTGATGCCTGAAAGCAATTATGGGCAAATTAAGAATATAAATGCAAGATAAAAAAACCTCATGCCTGCTTGGGACAGGAGGAACGCAAGCTGTACAGCACTGAAACAGGAATATATGTATTTTTTTCCTCGTCCTAAGGGAAGGAATCCCATCTTCCTCTGGGAAAAGCAGCGTTTCTAATGCTGCAGAAGACCAATCACACCTACGCCAGTTTGTACAACCCATCACTGAGCCGGACGGGAGAGCTCAGACAGCTAAAACCTGGAAGTGGGATAAGCCCAAAAGTCTGCACTCAGCTAAAGCAGAGGAAATACATCATCTTCACCCCATCGACCTCTGTACATTAATGTGACTGAGTACAAGCTTCTCGTTACCATCTTCCCGTGGGATTTTTTTGGTCATTGTTTTCCTGTGGGATTTTCTCTTTTTTTGGTGGATACCAGTCACAAATGTTAATGACTATTTTCACTAAGTCTCAAATGCATTAACAGTGATGTAACTCAAAACGGCCTTATAGAAAAATCACACAGGAGTAGGTGGGAATGCCTCCAGCACAAGAGACTCCAATTTTCTCTTCCTCATTAGCACCAGGTGAGGGCTACGGAAGAGCTGCCTGGCACGCAGACCTTCCATCCATGGCTGATTTTGTTTTACTCTTCTAAGTTACAGTCCAAATCAGACCAAAAACCAACATGTGCTGAATTCCCCAGGCCCCGCAACCACTTAGTGATATTGATGTTCCTGTCAGCTTCCATGACCAGAGCAAAGATGACAATTTCACTGAGGAGCAACAGGAAATGTGGCTCTTGGGTTCCACTAACAGAAGATTGACCAAAGTCTGAAGCCCTGGCAGCTCCCGGCCTCCATGTCCCCTAGGACAACCTGTCAGGAATCCAGGCAGCCTTCACCTGGCACCCTGCTCTGGGCTTGGCAAGCACTCGGACCATGGAACATTATGAATGAAACAGTTGGGACTCAACAAAATGGCATTTTTAGATGAAACGCTTATGTTGTGTTGGTTTTTTTTTTTCCCTGAAAGTATTCAGCCGGCTCTATTATCAAAAGCCTTTACAACTAAAGAAAAAGTCAAATAACCAGAAAAACCTGGAGGCAAGGAAAGCACGGGTTTTGAATGCTTAGACTTCTCTCCAGGAAATTTCCCAACACACATGAATGAAGCCCATCAAACAATGCCACAGGAGCTGCATTATTAGAAAGCAAAAGCAGTGGAAAGTTGTTTCCCCACTCCAGAAAAACTAAAGAGGTTAGAATGAAATGAACTGACTTAATTATTAATCAAATCGCTAATATTTCCTTGACTAAATGTGGAACACTTGCCTATTCCTATTGGCTTCCGCTGAACATGCCAAGTAGCAAGCTCCAAAAAAGCTGCCTTCCTTGATACCAACTCTTTGAAAACTCACCTAAAAGACCAGCCTCTAGATTAATGTTCGATTTATTTTAAATTCCTATGGACTAATCCACTTAAAAAGCCAGGTAAAAGCGGTATCTCTTATTCCTTAATCTATTTGCCAAACCTAAAGCTACAAGGCCAGAAGTCTCTTTGCTGAGTTTTGATCACCCCAGCACTATTCCTCAGATGAGCCTTTGGAAAAATCCTCAGAGGCACGGCCATCTGTGGAATGTGTTCCCAGCAGGATGCTCCTGGCCAACCCCAAACCTGCTTGTTAATAAACACCCCCTTCGTTCCAGCAGCTTTCTTTGTCTCTTATTGTAGTTAACCAAAGACAACTCTTTTATCATGCATTTTTTTTTGCCAGGGAAGGCTTAAGGTTCTCTTTGCCAGGACGTCCCTGCCTACGATTTTCCACTCTGAAGGAAAAACCTTGTTTTCAAGTACACCTGCTCTTGACACTAGCACGCCAAATGTATTCTCTTCTATGCAGGGTCACTGAGGTATCTTTTTTTTAAACTTACTACATCTTTTTTTTTTGCCAGGGGAGATTTCTGCAGTCCTCTTCCTCTAGCCTGTGAATCAGATCTGCCAACGGGGTCTCTGCTCCCTACTGATTTGCTCAAAGATCTCAACAGCCATGAAAAGCCCCCTGACGCTGAAGTCATTTTGTATGTAACTGGAATACAACCTCCTCCTGGATGGCTGCCGGGGTGCCTGGCAGCACAGCATCAAGGAGCCAAAGCGTCTATCTAACTTGAAGATCTATTTGCAGACAGCTCAGTCAAAAATCTTATTACCTCTGGCAGATTGCAGAGCTGTTTGATTCATTTGTTCGGAATTAATGGCAAATACTGCATGTACTGCTTTAATACAGGAAAAGTAGAGGTAGGCAGTGGAGAGCAAGGCTGGCTGTGTACCTTGGACGCAGGGTCAGGCAGGAATTTCCAGAGGGAGAGAAGACTTTGTCTCTCCCAAGAGCATCATGTGAACTCTGTGGGAAAAGCCAGGCAAGGATGAGCCAAGTGACTTGCAGTGACAGTGCAGAATGGGACTGCTCTGAGGAAAGCTAGAAATGTGCCAAAACACCCCTGAGAAGACACTTTCTTAGCATTCGGGAAGCCTTCCTCACAGAGGTTCAGCTCCCTGTGATACAACACACAACTTGTATCATCTTGGCTTAAAATTCTGAGGAACTGGCTATTAGAAAGCATGTCCACAAAACCCATGGAAGATCAGAAAGGTAAAACTTCAGACAGAGATTACATTGTTGAGATGGGGACAGTTCTCAGTTCTAGATAGAAATATACTTATGGAAAGGTAGAAAAAACACTTGAAGGGTGACAATTTATTGATACTGAAGATCAGCCCCTTGTAGGGAGCCATGGAGGTTTGACCATGCCTTGCCTGACAACTGCATGGCAAAAAAGACCTCATCAAGAGCAGCGAGCAAATGAAAGCCACCTACTAGCTACCCATTGTGTATATTCTATTATTCTATGATTCCATAGGCCAAGAAATACGGCTTTTGTATTTTTAACTACTACATTGCTTACCTTTGTTCATGGTAGGAGTTGTCTAAAGTGATTCAAAGTCACTTGGCTAGGAAGCTGGGCTAGAGAAAGGACCTAACCAGCTATGACACAACAGGGAGAAAACATTCATTTTTAAGACTTATTTCTGCCGAGCAAAGTATCTGGACTGTCTCTTTTTAATTACCCTCTTTTAGTTATCTTGCTCAATTCTGTATCTTTTTTTTTTAGTCTAATAAAACTTAGCTTTATTAATTGGAGACATGTAATGTCTTTTGATTCGGTCCCTTCAAGAAAAAGGAGTTGGGATAATTTCACCTCAGGACTCTGAAGTTTCAGTGGCATGGCCACAAAGCATTTAATTTATGTTTTTTTCTTGCCATGAGTGTAAGAATTTCATACTTCTCACTGATCTGTTTTATGATCACCCCACAATTAAAGAAAGATACGGTGCCAGGATCTGCAAGGGTACAATGCAGTTGGCACAAATCACCCTACTGAATTCCATGTGCACTGCAAAATTTCGTGTGAAATTCTGTGCATTAGGAGAGCGGGGCTAGAGCTGTAAGTTTTTCATATTGACTATGTTCCTACACGTCAAATACATCACTGGAATTGTGAAAGAAAACCAAGAATACATTTGCAATAGTAGGCATAAAATATTTATATAAATTGAGCAGAAAAATGGAAATAACCTTAGCAAGCAGGAATATTCAGTGTTTGTATGCAAAGGAGTGAGTACTGAGACTTTGGAGCTGCAAAAAAACCTGTTTTGCTATGAAATGTTCTGCAATCGCGAATCATAATTGAGCATTATAATGTGAGTTACTAGTATCAGCCAACAAGGTTTCTCTTCCTTTTTTTTTTGCATCTGTTGGAAATGAACAATTGCATGATTTGCTAACAATTTAGGAACAGTAGGTAAGTAATTATGTCTCAGCAGCCCATTGATTCACCCTTTGGGGGCATACAGAGAAGACTTGAGGCCTGGCATCTGTCAGAAGGAGTTTTCAGTAGCATCAGGAGAAGGCGGCACCTGAAGCACGTTTCCAGGGAGGACCTGTGACACAACATGTCCCTCACCATTCCCTTTCTGCCATCTCCCTCGTGCCAACAGCGTGTCCATCCAGCGACACAGCCCAGGGAAAACGTTCCATACAACTGATCAGTCGCTGTGGAACTGCCCCGGAAGTTGTGCGTGGCTCTTTCTGTGGACAGTACATGAGCCAAGGTATTAGTCTTCTACCTTAGGCACAGGGGCTTTCCATGCAAAACTGATTTTTTAAGACTGCTTGCTCAATTCTATGTCACTGCATCCCTTCTCTTCTGCTGCAGCACAATCCTACAGGGAGAACATCCCCCCAGTCAGACTTTGTACAGGGACGCATGCCTCATCTCCTATGCAAACAGAGCTTATTTACAGGAAAAGGTATGGGAAAAAAAAAATGTTTATGGAAGGCCCAACCGTTTCCTGACACGCACCTATAGGATGCAGAAGGGCACAGCCATTGATGTGTTACTGATGTAGTTCCCAACAGCGGTAGCTTTGGAGTAGGACATTAGTACTTAAAGTATATTTCTTACACCAGGCTACTATGTATTTTATCAAAAAAATGTAATATTTACTGTCAATCTTTCCTCCAAAATTAGTTATAAATAATTTAAAATGCTACCATGCAGAAATCCTGGATGGCAAAAGACAACGCTGTGGGCAGTGCCGCTCCTGTCAAGTCTTAAACAACTGCTGTGTTTGGGAGATCATGTGCTGCTCTGAAGCACTGCCAGTCCTAACAGTTGTCACAACAGACGGGACATCCAAGGGATGGTCCCAAGAAGAGCTCTGGGACCATCAGATAGAGAACCTTTGCTCTCAGTGCCCTGAACTTCTCAGTGCCTGAATGTCCCCAAGCTTCCCAGTGAAACCCATTCCCTGCATTGTGTAGAGAAATAAAGTATTTTAAGGACATAATTACCTATCTCTGGATATCATCTTCCATTTGAAGTGGCAAATTACTACGGTACACAAAACCAAACTTCTGTGAACCGGCAAGCTTTTGCAGCATTGAACGTAACTGTTATAAAGAACTGCCTCACTGACACTATCATTTGCTTTACCCTGAACATTTTTCTCCCACCACAAATCTTTGAGAGGGTAAATGATGTCAGAGGTGTTTGCAGTAAAATTTAAAAAAAAAAAAAAAAAAAAAAAAGAGATACACAGATACTACAGTACTGGATCAAGGAAAAACTCAATTGATTTTAATGTGACTTGAATCCAAAATTGATTATAAGCTTAAAGTTACTGTTTATTATTTTAATCCTGTATTTCAGAAGTCACAGAACATGAAAAATATTCCGGTAAACCTGAGCATTCTGTGTCTTCTCTGGGGCAGTTATTCATTGACCTGTTGACCATTTACATTAAAAGAAAAGGTGAAGAAAGTACTTAGCTCCTCAGGGTCAGTTCTGGATTCATTCTGCAGTCTCAATGGAATTTACACGCATTTAAAATATGCTTATTTAATATTCAAATGACTGCATTGATTTATATATGGTCTGGATGAAAGATATGTACATGCGATGCATAATTTTCGTCTGGTAGCAGCACCTTCAGTGGAAAAATACAAAGAGAAGACGAAGGGTTGTGGATGGAAAAGGTGCTTGCATGAACCAGAGCCCTCATGAGAAGGCTGAAGAGATCTGGCATTGTCTTGTACAAGTAAGAGAGAGCAGAAGATTGTAAGAATGGGCCCAACTGTCCATCATCTGGATGCATCTGCAGTGGTGAAGAAAGCAAAGCAGCGCCTGGGTGCGTGATTTGTCATGAACTGTTAAAGTGTTTCCTGCTTGAAGAGCATCTTAACACAGAGTAAAAGTCTTAAAACCAAACAAACAAACCAGAAAACCAGCCAAACAAAAAACCACCAAAAAAAACCCCCACAAAAACCACAAAACCAAGTAAATTGAAACAAAAAGCAAAACCCAGTAAGAAGCTCTTTGAAGAAACCTGTAACAAAGGCTGGATATTGTTGAAATTGCCAGAACTCCCAAATCTGAAGTCAGCTCCTGAGATGCAGCTGCTATTCCTTAAATTATATTTTGCCCCAAACCATTAAGGAGATATCAAAACATAGCTTCTCAAACAAAGCCACATGGGACGTATGAAACAGAGCAACTAATCATCGTGATGAACAAATACTGATATCACTAATTTTCTGCCTCTCGCTTACGTGGTGTTTCAGTTGGAGGCTTTCTGATTCTTGAAGGCATATCAAGATGTACAATTATGGATGGAAAAAAATGGAAATTAATGAATCTACTGGAGTACGTGATGAATAGCATAGATGGATAGGTACCTCCTGTGATAGAGCGTGAGCAGTGCTTGGGAAACAGCAAATCTCTGACAAGAACTCAACGGCAGCACCAGGGCTAAGTTCACTCCTCCTCTACATCATCTTTCAGAAACTGCAGGTTGTCCCAGATTGCCCATCAATCTGGAATTCACTCTAGATCAGAGTGAAAAGGTGGAAAATATAATTAAACCGCAAGTGACACGCTCACTTTTGTTTTCAGGTTTGCTCAGGGAAACGGGAAGCGATCACAATCTTCTCCGAGCATGAGTAAGACACCTCTCATGTGGAAAGGTGTTGACTTATCTCTGACAGGCCTCCTTTATCTTTTTCCAAGGCAAAGCTTTTCATGGTGATTTCAGTTCTGAATGTGCAGATTGCTTTGAGAATGAGTTGTGGCCATGAAGACCAGCCTATTAACTTGCTTGCACATCTCAATGAACTGACCATGCAAGAGAACGGAACTGAAAGCTACACCTTTTAATATTTGTGACAAAACAAGGACAGCGTTAAAGACAGAGTAATTTGCAAAGCACAAAGGAAACAGAGAAAATATGCCAAATACTAAACCCCTCTCTAAAAATAAACTAAAAATTCATGCCAGCATAACTACAGAGATTGATGTATCAGATATATGCATATGTGTCTACCAACAAATAAAAGCGCTGCCTGAATTTGGGCAGAGAATCTAATTAATACTGTACTGACAGCGAAAAATCAGAGATGGATCAGAGGTCCAATTTGCACAGAAGCCGTTTTGCCACCTGGCTTCACAAGAAAGGGAAAAAAGCTTTTGATTGAACTGTCAGGCGATGATGAACTCAAGTTCAAATCCAACAAAGCGTAGCTTAGCAACTTTTTGTGGCGAAGGGATGAGTTTAGCCTGGTGTCTGACTGAACCCTTAAGCTCCCCATTTCTCTTCAAGACTGGCTTTCTCTGCCCTATTCTCCGCTGGAAATAAGTAAACCGGACTTTTTACTGAAGCTTACTAATATCTCAACTGACAAAAAGCAACTGTGGAGCAAGCGCGCACTTCCTGCTAGCACCAGGCTTTGATTTCCCCAGGTGCCGCTTTAAATCATTGTTTTTCTCTTCATTTGAATTTTGTCAAGAGTGAGCAAGGTGAACTTTGATGTCTGCTCACTGATAGTGTACTGAAGAATGGGCAGGAAGCTCAGACAAATTAAATAACTGAAACAGGCAAAGCATTGTTGTAGCTCAGCAGCATAATGTAAGAGAGCAAGTCATTTATAGTGTTTTGATTGTTTCTTATAATTTAAGCAACATGGAAAACATTAATAATAATGCTTGCTTCGTTGTGTTTCCCTTTGATACATTGCCTTTGTACCTGCAATGTGTAAAAAGGATGTTATAAATTGAGCAGTTTAGGCTTTCTCCAGCATTTTTTTTTAGTAGAGAGCGTGGAAACATAAGCCTGCTAAAAAGAAATGTGGAACGAAACGAGAGCATAGTTTTAAGAATACAGAACAAAGCAAGAAAGTTTGGGAGCTGCTCTTTATAACATATTCCTTATCCTTTATGACTCACTTAATCTCTTTCATCACACATTTAATGCTAGAAGGGAAAAAAGGCTGAATACTTAATTTTATCTCTTATTTCCAACCGCGTGTGGCTGGAAGCACTAGAGTAATAATAATTAAATAATGACACAAGGGATGTCAAAATAGCAGGATGTTTATGTAGTCAGGAGCTTGCCATTATACCCGTAAAGGGGAAGCTACATGCCAAACCTCTCTGCAAAACTGCCTTCACGAAGGCCCCAGAGCAGGTACTCAGGCTGAAGAACCGGTGGGTAGCTGTGCAACTGCCCCTTTGCACGTGCAGGTCCCATCCCACCAGTCTGCACGTCATTTAAGAAGCACCTGCCCAGCACAAAAAGCTGCAAGCACAACCCACAGAACTCAATTCAGAGCGTGATCCTTGTTCAGAAGGGCGACTGGGGGTACAGGCTAAGGCAGCTTCCTTGAGGAAGTGTTTTAAAACATTATGGACTGACCATGTATACAATTACGGCGTGCTGCAGCAAAGGATGCCGCAGAGATAAGCAGAATACTCTCTTCTTACCGCTTTTACCATGTGATAAGTCTTTTAAAACATTTTCCTGACACTGAGGATGAACAAATCAGAACCTGGATTTTCGTTTCGGTTTGTTGTCTGTTTTTCTCCAGACACTGTTTCAGAACAGGAAAACGGTGGGTGGGCAAAAACAGGACAGAGAAAACAGAAAGGTATTCATTGTTGGTACTGGAAAAATATCCGTTAGCTGTTGCAGAGGAAAGGAAACCCTTTAAAAGTAGGCCTGCCAAAACAGAAGGAGAGTTCAGCACAGAACAGTGTAAAGAAAATTTCTCTTGGGGGGGGGGAAGAAAGAAATGAAAGACAAGAAAAGGCCTAATTAAATGTGAAGGTCTTGCGGTAAATAAATGATTAAACTCGCTTCAAAAGTGTGTAGAAACATTATTCCCTGAGAAGAATACTAAGTTACAGTATAGGAAAAATCCTCGGTAAAATCGGTAGGAGATGTTTTTTTCATTTAATAGAGGGTAGCACTGAATTCCTACTGTTTTATAAACAGAACATCAAAGCGCAGGTATGCCTGCCTAATCAGTTACATTTGGATCCCCATGGCTTTTAGGCGACATATGTATTAGTTTCGATATTAAAAAAATCCAATGAAAGTAAGTTGATTATTTCCATTGTAGGGATCTCTCTTCTCACTACAGTAAGAAAACACCACCTTTTTCATTGCAAAAGTAATTTTACATACAAACCACAGCCTTGAATCAGTATCATGTTAAAGCACACAAATAAATGTACCACTGGGAAAATTAAGCCAGCACTTAAATGCTTTCTTGAATGATGGTTCCTATTGCAATTTCCCCAGTCCACTAAGTTGACTTAAAAGCTTTGGATAAACATACATATAGAATAGAATAGAATAGAATAGAACAGAACAGAACAGAATCCCTGAGTATTTTGATGTTCACTCTTGAGAAAACTTAAGAGTGACAGAAGAAAAGATGGAGTGGGAGGCTACAAAAATACAGCGGCAAGAACGTATCAGAGAAGCCACAGACAAAAAAGTTAACATGTAGGAATCTTAAGAAAAGAGTTACAATTAGCTGAGGAAGGAAGAGCAGAGGAACCAAGTTTTTATTTTATTTTGTGGGGGGTTTTTTTAAGGTTTTTATTTATACGAAAACTATAGTTGATATTTAATGAGTTGCAACCAGTTGCATGATTTTAATTAGTTTATGGTGATAAGGATGAATCCAAAGCAGACAGCTGTGAAGATTTGTTATTTTAATTAGCTAAGTAAGCAGACAGGAAAATCAAGAACAGTCCTGATCCAGCACAGCAGACTCTGTTCAGCAGGGCCATGAGGGAAAAGAACCTCAACACCAACACACCATGACTTCTGTACTAAAAAAAGGGCTTGCTGGCTGCTTCAGACAGGCAAAACACTCCAAATAAATAGCATCCACTTCACAAGAGCAAAACACTTCTGAGAGATCGAAACAATACGCATGACAAAGAACTGCAAAGACCAGAGCTATCAGGCTTATTGCAGCAGAGGAACAACTTGAACATGCTTGCAATGTGCGTTATGTACAGATTTATAACCCTAAAGATAGAGTTTAATTATTGATTTCAGCTTCAACTGATTTGTTTGGGGGCTCGGGGATGAAACAGGTATTCTTCAGGCAAAGAAGTGCAGAGTTTCTGAGAAGAGAATGGGATTACAGGTAAAAATAACTCGTTCCTACTAAAAGCAGCTGAGTATTTCCACCCTAGGCATACGGACGGAGCAAACATTGGTTGCTTTGTGTCAAACTGAAAATTCAGCGAAGCAAGAATCCAGCTGTTGGTATCACTGGAAACTCAATTAAGCACAAAAAAGAAGTTTCCTTTGCAATGTCCATCATCTTGTGTCTATTTTTGACTGCATCTGCTGAGAGAAAGACATCTGGACATCCTAAGCGTTAACCTCAAAATCTGCTTCCCAGCAGCTGCTGCAGCGGTAGTAAGAGCCCTGACTGGCAGAGCAGCCTTCAGTAGGCAAAACTGACCTCTCCTCTTAAGCCCAGCTTCACAATTTATCCCTGTGTTTGCAAAGAACCTATTATTCCTGACTCGATTCATGTCCTCCTTACGCAATTTCAACCCTACTTAAAGATAAGTTATTACTATACACAAATTACGACGCATAGACTTATGAGTTAATAATTTACTCGTCTGGCTGGGGAATTTTCCTTTTAGTGCATTATAGATGAAGCACAGACAAATTCAGTAGTTTCTTGAATTAAGATCATCTAGCCAATCTAATTCCGAATCTATCAAGCAGTGCTGTTCTCTGTGGGGACAATTTAGAATAAAGTGTGCTTCTGTATAAGGAAGAATGTCAAGTATTAGCCGAGATTGAACGGAAATCTATAAAAGATGTCAACATCATTAGTAGCACAGTTTGGATTACTAATCCTTCCTCTTCCACAGCAAACTTTTTGTGTGTGTGTGTGTGCCCTCTACCAAAAAGGTCATTGGTTCCTCACAGATGTTAAGAAGGATCTGTAATGTAAAAATGTTTATATAAGAATCAGACTAGGCAGATATAAACTAAGCTGTTCTTTCCTTACATTCAAGGAACAATTAGATGACTTTTTAAGACTGACTATAGCACAAGGACCCTCTCCTTCCTGGAATGCGTCATTTTAGGCACACAGCTGCCTTGTTAGGAGGTTATGTATCTTGTATGTTCTCCATCTTCAGGAGTACAGTAACTTCCAGTGTGGACATCTAGTCTTAAATAGTTTAAATACAGCTGGTTAGGGGTATAGCTAAAGCCCACAGATGTCAATGGGGCAAACTAAGTGGGTTTTTAATCAGCCATCAGATTGGTAACAGGCAAATAAAATGGGGCTCTAGGTTCTCGCTAACAGTAAATCACAGCAGAAAAATCAAAGCTTATAAAGTCGTTTTCCCTCACTCTGGTACATCCTGAAGTTGGCTATTAAAGCCCAAAGAGTTCAGACCCACAGTGTATTTTCCTTCTGAACAGAGCATCTTCTGTAGCCTCTAAAGCTGGATGTCACTTCTGTGCCTTCCTCTCGTTTTTGAATCTGAGCAGTGCTGGATGCACTTATTGTTGTTAATTGTCCTTCATTAGTTACCTTGCAGTTTTGATTGGTTTGACTCTTTACTCTAATTGATTTGCTACTGTAATTGACTTTCTCCTCCACTGCTTTGCCTTGTGTGTTTTATCATTTTAAAGTGTAGAAGAAACACAGAATGGAATTAAATTCCCCGTAATTGCTTATTATTGTGGTGCTTTCACTTCCCCCCTGAAAACAACTACACATGGCTTCAAGTCTGTGCTATGCCATCTTTTTACCAGTATCTGTTAAATTCCTGAAATACTATGCTACTTCTTGATCCTTCCCCTCCCCTTTTGCTTTTCAGTTCTGACGCTTCCGGATCTTACTGTACCTCCCTGACCCTTTCCTGGAGTCCACCCCAAATTCATTAATGTCCACAACCCTTTGCTCCATCTCTTCTGCCTTCCCTTCCTCACTATGGAAGCAATGAGATTTTCACCGGGTACATCATACTCATGTATCTCCATTAAAATCCTTTCTGTCTCATTCCTGCAGTATATGATCCTCTCGCAAACTGCCTTGCGCAACTGCTTTTCATCCTCCCTCACAGTTCTGTTGCCTTCTTCAAGTGCAGCTTTAACACTTTCCCTTCGTTTTCTTTCCTCCTTTGCTTCCACCTCCAGTTCAGCAATGTCTTATTTTCCTGCCTGCTGACTCAACCTGCTTGCATGTTCCCAGCTCTCTTAATTTCTTACCAACCGCCCTCCTCTTCTGCACCTTTGGGTCTTTGGATCTATTCTTGTTACAAAACCATAATATCTTCTTGCCTGGGTTTTTTTGTTGTTTTTCAAATCTCAATAATCTCATTGCATCCCTCTCCTTTAACTTCCCTCTTCTGTGACTACAGAATTGCTTTATTTTCGTCTAGGTGTGGACTTTAAAAAGTATATATAAAAGAACTAAAAGCAAGCTGGGGACAGCCCCAGACATGGGTGTCAATGACTTGGAAAAAGAGGCACGTTACTGACCGTGTAGGGAGAGACCGATAGAGCTCAAACACATTGTGCACGGAGAGAAGGGAGCACAGCGAGGGAAGAGCTGGAGAAAATACCGATTCCGACTGGACATTGCCAGAAACAGCTCTCTCAAGTTATAAAAATTTCAGTTTCTAAAGAAAGGAATCTATTCTGATCTGTACTGAGACACCCCCAAACTACTTCAAAGGCTTTTTTCTTTGGCATTGAAGAGTTGGTTTTTCTCTTTAATGAAGAGAGAGAGAGTTAGAAAGCTCTTCACCAGTGTAATTACTGCTTTTACATGCTCAGGGGAAATCACCCCTTTGCAGCAGCAGTTAATTTTTGCTGTCCTGTTAATATCTGAATGACAACAAGCCCAAGTTCCAGGCAGTTGTTACGGAGGGCACCTTATTAGCGAAGGGAGCTCAACCCATAGAGCCTTCCTAACATCATGCTGTTTATTGAAAATGGGGCATCTCCAAGGAAAGAGCCTGAGGGAAACGGATCCTAAAATAAACAAGAAGTGATGATTAGGACGATAAGGAGGTGCACTGAGTTCCAGGCTTCTTACCTAATTCAAAAAAGCGTATAAACCGAGTCGCCTGTTGTGGAGACGGCCTCCTGCAAATACATCTCTTGCTAGAAATCTTGAAACTGGTGAAGAGCTCATAGGAACATTTTTGGTCTTCTCTATCTTCCAATTAAAAATAATTAAATAAATTTGGGAATACTTCTTCAGATTCTCAACTGGTAAAATCCCAGCACCACTAATTTGGTCTAGGTCAGTTTTTACTGCTCAGAGAACCCATAACAGCTTAAAAATCAGTGTTCTTTCTTACAAAATGCACCTATTTCTCTTCTTGGTTTGGCCAAGCTATATCCAGTCTCTCTTTGCTGAATTTGATACCAGGTGATAGGAGACATGAGTAAGCTTGGTCAGCTAGCTAATTAGTAAAAGCTAAAATTCCATAGGTAAATAAAATTCCAAATAGGGAGAATACCATAGATTATGTCGGGGTTTTTTTGTTTAAACCGCGTATAGTTATTTTATGATGAAGCCTACAAATAGTTTTCTCAGTTTCTTATTTTAATTACATGTTTATAATCTTCTAGATAGGTTTTAGAATCTTTTTCTGGCATACTGTATTTTTAGAGCTTCATTTATATTGTTCTGCTATACTACAGAACTGTATATATTATTTGAAAAGCAAAAAAAAGACAATTTACAGAGAGCCTCAATTTTAATTGCATTTTTTTCTTTTCCCTTTAATTGGAATGCTTGTTAATTGACAGTTTTCAAAAGCAGAACTGAGACATCCTTATAGCATTCAAACATTTCACTGTATTTATACTGTGGAGTTATGAAAACAGTGATAGTAAATATACTTCAGTTTACAGTAAATTGATGTTGTCAGGAAGATATCATTAAAGTTACTATGTGAAATGCGATAAAGAAGAAATGACTCTGAAGCACGTAGCATCCAACGTAATATGTATTTGCACCTCAAGCTCCACAACACCGTTATACAGATATATACGTGTCTAGGCACAGAGACACACAGACCTGAGATCTTGACACTGGTGTTCCCGGTGAAGACAGAACACCCAACTTAATTTTGGTGCAGACAGTAAATAGCTACTGACATGGCTCATCCACCCTGCAGTCTGCCAGACTTTGGATCCAAAGGGATCATACTTATAATCTTTCGTTTAAATCAAAGCTGTCACCAATGCCAACCTTTCGTGACCCACCAAAGTTTTGATCCGACCTTGAGCATAAAGAATAAACCTTTGAAGAGGAAGCCACACTTGGAAATATACAGATCAGTAGGTTTGTTACCTAAAAGCTTGGAAAATACCTGATTCTGATAATTTTCACACTAGGTTAGCAAAGTCATCATAATCCTGGGAGGTCACAAGCCTTCTGCCCCATCATTATACCACGATGAGCATTATTCATTTGAACGGCAGCCCAGCTCCAACAGCGGATGGCATGCAAACCGTTGGATGTAGAGGGGAAAATCTCCTCCGTCGCAAAGCTCTGTTTTATAGCGATATAAAACACCAACGTCTTGCATTGCTTTGACCCCGAGGGGACTGCTTACAAGCAAATAGCAAATCCTTGACTTTGGATTAATTTCTTTTTCAGTCTCCCATAAAGGAATCCTTCCCTCCCCTGCCCCGCCACGTTTCTTATGGGATGTTTCACATTTTCAAACATTTTGGTTCTTTACTTGATAGCGTCGTTCCTGCAAAATTACATGACAGTTGAAAGTGAAAGTTGAATGTCTTTTATGCATATTTTTTTCTACCTGAAGATAATGGCACGAGGCCTGCAGAGACAGCAATCAAACACATCAGGCACACAATCAAGGCCACTTTGCAACACTCATCCTCTCACACAAATTTCACATTTCCACTCACCCTCTCAATCAATCTGTTGTTATTCTATTTGCCTTATGTTCTAACTCAACATGTCATCACCGCTCCAAACACATCACTTCTACCCTGGCATGCTACTTTTGCCTGTCAGCTGCCACAGAGAACTTGTGACCAATCCCTGTTTTGCTTTTCCTGCTGGGGACCATTAAAAACATCCCTCAATCCCTTCCCAAGGCTGAAACTTTGTCTCTTGCCAAACCAAGTCAACTCCTTTGGCTACCTGGGATTTCACATGCCATCTGAATCAGAGGTACAGGAGATGGGTTGCCAGTGGTGAAAACCAGAAGCCACTTTATGTAAGCTGGTTACATAAATTTCATGTGAACTGAACAGCAACAATATTGATGCACCTGAGTAAAAGACAGAATTTGATAGAAGTAGAGTGCTGGTAACATCCACTGCACTACTAGGAATCACGAGAACAGCTGGTGCAAGCAATCAGTAGATTATGCTGGATGTGAAATATGTAGAATACATGTCGTATATGAAGAGAATCTGTCTTTTAGCTATGAAATCATGTAGGATTAAGGGACCCTCAAGAAGCTATCTAGTTTAACATCTTCAAAGCATGGCCAGCTAGAGGAGGTTGCTCAGGGCCTTGTGTATGATGCTATCAGCAACCAGCAGCCTGCCAGTATTGCCAATGTATGCTATTCTGCCTCAATAAAGAAAAAAACCAGGAATGATTCTGTTGTAACCTAGAGTTCTCTTATGAAGGCTTCACAGCACACACAGATGGTGCACTGAAAAACCCCACTACCATCACAGATCTCCTTAATACCAGGAATTTTTAGCACTGTCTCTCTCCTACCCGGATTTATCTCCTGTACATTATTAACATTGCATGTCCTTCCAGAAGGATTCTTCGTGGTACTAGTCCTGCAGATCTTTTCTTTACTTGAAAAGTACAGTCAGCTGTATGATCCAAGAGAATAAGGGAGTGGGACACTGAGTGATGGCAGGTAATTCATGTACTACCAGGTTGGGCTTCAGCCAACACAGAAGCTTCCACCCTACGCTCTCAGCTCCAGGAGAGTTTATTTGCAGATGACTTGGTGCCTACCCAGGAAGGCTGGCACCGAATTGAGGCCAACGAGCCCTGTTGAACCTGAGCAAGCTCTGTGGAGAGGCTGACTCTCCATCTCCCCACCATGCTCTCCTCGCTCCCGGTTCTGGGAACACAGCCCAGACCCACCTGAGCAGGCTCTGCACAATGCCAGCCTTGGTTAGGAGAACACACAGCCTGCTTCTGGGCCCCAGTTGGATTTGAAAACCACTTAACCGTATTTGTATCGCATCGCGCCTGCCAGACCCAGAGCCAGCAGTGAGCCAACACAAAAATAACCTGGCTGGCTGTGGCCATGGCATTGCTCATGCTAGACGGATCGTGTGCCTATGGAAAACTGCGCTATCTATAAGGGTTTGTTATACAGCATGTTCATCTTGAAAGCAATACCGGGTTTGCAACTCTAAAATTTAAATATTCTGACATTACTTTACCTGATTACAAACGTGTTAGTGAGCTTCGTTCAGTTGTGTGAAGTAGGGGTGCTCCAGACCATAGCGTAGCTTTTTTCTAGTTTCATTAATATTTGTGAAAAGCACAGAAAGGTGCCCTGATCTGCCCGGATCAAGCCCTTCTGTGTTGATCGAGCACCTCTAAACGACGGCTAACAGTTGACCAACAGAAGGTAATTGATTTTTCTGACGTTTATTTGCCTACATCCAATAACCTCAATTCCTTGAAATCATCGGTATGCTGAAAAACAAGCCCTGACTTCTGGTATTTGAAAGCCTGAATGGCTGCTGCTCGACCTTACAAAGCGGGGAA
The DNA here is from genome assembly GCA_033124195.1 of Coracias cyanogaster. Taxonomy (NCBI): domain Eukaryota; kingdom Metazoa; phylum Chordata; class Aves; order Coraciiformes; family Coraciidae; genus Coracias; species Coracias cyanogaster. The sequence continues at coordinate 77,716 of JAVSBS010020476.1, read as the reverse complement.
AAAGCGAGAAATTTAAGTATTCTGCGTGAAGGAGGAATAGAGAGGAACGACTGCTCAGCAGAGAGTCCAGTTACAACATTATGGTCAATGGCTACAGTCAGAAACATATCTTGTGTATTTGGCAGTACAGTTATCCTCCCACATCTTTGTTAATGCAGTTTTTAATTTGCACTAGCTATAGTTTATGAGGTGCTTTTACACATTAAAAAGAGGCTAACTTTAAAGAATCAAACTATTGAGATATTTTGGGGATCCTCTTGCTGTAGGCTGGGAACTTGGTTAGTATGATACAGGCACAAGAGTTAATTTATTTCTTCATGCTTTTTTCTATAGACTTTTTTTTTTGCATAGACTCCAGAAAGCTACTAGTTAACTAACAACCTCTAAAGGCATAGGATGAGAGTATTCCAATTTCAAAGCATTCATTACAAGCTTTAGTTTAGAAAACACTGGATAAAAACTCAACAACTTGTTTAGTCTAAGTGACTTCATACCCAGGAGAAATTCCTCTGAAACTGTGGAGCAACGCTCTGAGCAACAGAGTTGTAACTGCTGTTCTTACTACACAGGCTCTGCTAAGTTAAAGCATCAACAATTTTAGCAGAATCCTTTAGTTGCCTGAAATAAAACATATTCTTGATCCTTTGTCAGAGGATAAGCATGGTCAGTAACCCACAGAATCATCGTTCTTTCGTTCCCTTTGGTCTTTTTTAGAGAAACTGGAAGCCCAAGAATAACAAACTACTCAGCACTTGCAGAGTAAAAATACACATGAATCTATGGAACCGTGAGAGGTTTGTTATCCTCAAATGAAACCTTTGAATCAACAATTCTAAACATACCAGCATTTGCAAAGTTGCAGAGATTAATTCACATGGCTGAATTGATTTATTCCTTACTGATTGGGCTGTATTGATTATTCTGATGCCTTTCTTAACTGGCTTAACTTTGGATGTCATTTTTAGGTTATGTGCTTACCATACTCTTCTCATCTGATTAAATTACAGCTATGAATCAATTTGCTCTGCCATGCAACTGAATTTTCAGCGATGGTTTCCCTTAACTTTATATGAGGTTATTTAGCTTTCCCCTGCCGCAGACTGTTTAAATGTGTGTATCCATTCTACAGGGCTGTGAATAGAAAAAGGATTTTAATTTAACTAATTTTAACAGCGAGACTCAGGGGTAAACCTCATTCAGCATCACAGAAGGAATACACTTGGTAACTCACAATACCTTTGCCATTTAGGCAAGCTTCTCAGCGTCTTTTTGGAACGAAATCCCTGCAAATGGAGTCAAGTTTCTCATCCTCACGCTGTTTGTGTCATTTCCTTCCTCCAGCAGTAGAGGTCAGAAGGACTTACCTATAGCTAAGTAGAGGATGCTAATGAAGGGTCTCTTCATGAATCACGAGTGTCCATAGCAGGACCCTTCTGCAGGCGAGGCATCCTTACAACAGGACCCCTTCACCAGCAGCTGGATCACTGTGCAAATGAAATCCTATAAAATTCCACTTAGGCAAGGAAATATATAGGCAATCTTGACATCAGGGAGTCTGTAAACCGGTAGATACTTGACCCGACACAAATGGAAACAACGTGGTGGCTTCTGGGCATGTTCATACTAACCCTCAACTCTTCCTTTCCAATTGCACCTGGTTTTTTGTTTCATACCCCACAGGAAGAAGATGAGGCATTTTTAGATGTAAACAATTTAAAAAAAAAAAATTTTTTTGCAACAGAGAGGAACAGACTTTATACAACAGCCCCAAGACTGCTTTTACAACAGGGTCTGTGTTTTCAACAGAGGCTACAGGCTCTAATGAATGGGCACAATATTTTGTAAGCTATACTGTAGCTGCAGATGCAGCTTTGTTCAGGATAAATGTAATTCTTTAGAAGCTCTACATATCTTAAAGACCAGCTCTCTCTCTTCTTCCAAAGTCCCAATCACAGGTTTTAAACATTTATTTTGTAACATATTTGAAATGTAAAACTTTTCTGTACAATGTTCTATTAGGTATTCAGTAAAGATGATGAAGGCTTTGCAAAGAAGTGCAGCGTAGAGTGCTTTCATCTTATGTGAAACTTCAACAAACAGGAAACACTCATGTCTTAGTGATTAGTTTATATATGTGATCCTTTAATTTCTCTTTCTCAAGTAAAGGAAAACAGAAACTAAAGGTTAGAAGTTATGCACCTGCATACATTGCTGTTCTTGACTGAATAATTCAACAAACGCTTCTCATTACTCACTATGTTCTCCTTTCCCAGAGCTTCTCTGAGAGGACTCTTCCTCTGACTACATGTTCACAAAGGTATGAGCGTTTTTTATGATGCTCAATAAATATCATTGATCCTGTACAATGAAGCTCTACATCTGTTCCAAAGAAGCCTTGAAACTGTACAGAAGAGGACACAGAACAGAGTCCATCATCTTCTCTTAATAACGTCTCCTATTTTTCTTCTCTTTTATAGTGTAAGTCTTTCTACTTTGCTGTAACTCTCAGGTTTTATGTAGTTCTCTGCATAATCATTATGGAAATAAGTGCTTTACCATTTGTTTAAAGAGACGTAGAGCACAAAGGCAGTTACAGAACGGTAGAGATATATTACAAGATTTCTTACTAGCACAACACCATGTAATATTTAAAAATCACGAGTTTTAACATCTCTACCGAACTTCATAAAAACTCCTCGGCTTTGGTTGTAGCGATTCCAGGTTTTACCTTCTTCCCAAACATTGTCACTTACAGTTTTTATCCTTATAAACTTCTCCGTGCTGACAACCTTTGTACTGATGGAGGCTGGGCTGACAGCACTACAGGGTGTACAGATGTTCACAAGAGCGTCTGTAGTTTCTAAGCCTGGAATGCAGCATCTTCACATCAGCAAAGCTACCCCAAACGCCTTCACAGCCATCTTACATGTAATTACAACGCCGTGTCATCACGTACTTGGCGTTTCTTTATAGGTACACAGCACCGTATTATTCTGATCAACGCAGGGAAAAATTTCAATAAACTTGCAATGCGTGCTTTTTTATTGCTAACGTTAAATCTAATTTACTGTTTCATAAGCTATCTGGTGCTAATCGCAGACACTGGGAGTTATGCTAAGCAGGAGTCACTACTTTTTAAGACTATAGATGGGTAGTCAGGAACCAACATTCTGCTGTGATTGTACAATGCTACTGTATTTCGTTTTTGCCTTGGGAGAGCTGTACTACTCCAAACTCCTCTGACTTTGGTACGCTTCTTGCTATCACAAATTCATACCCATGTAATTTGTAACAAAAACCAATAGCATTTTAAACAGTATGCCTCTTCTGCCCAAACATAGCTTTTTCTGTTTCCCTTATGACCTTATTCTGCATGGAACGGTCTGAAATCTGGAGGTGTTGGGGGCAGTCATTAGGATCAACAGCAGCTTTAATGCTTTTTACCTGGCGGGAACCTTCCCCTGGCATTAAAGACAACGGCGTAGGCCCAGTGTATGTACGGTGCTTATTTACATCCCATCCTCATTCGTTCTTCCTGCCCCTGTAGTGCAGAGCCAGGCATGGTGCCAGCAGGTCTGCTTGCTGCATCCGTAGCAGGGCTGGGAAATGAGACTGATTCTGCTGAGAATAGCAGAGTTCAGCCACCAACAGCTCAGCCATATTCATGGCTAAGGACTACACGGGGTAATTCTCGTAGCTGGCCATCCTTTGCTTTGGCAGGCTTCCTGAGCCCTCATGCTCAAAGCTCTAACCTTAATCTCAGCCTTAGAAAAGTCCTAGGGCAGGAGCTCAGCCACGTGCTCCAATTAACTAATTCCAAGAGGGGAATTCTACCGGCAGCCCCCAAATCACTTTGCCCTGCCCCTTAAGCCACATGCTTAGATCATGACTGAGCTACAGCTTTCAGAACGTGCTGGGATGGGAGCTTGCTGTCTATTTTAGATGAACTGATGGGGCACAATAGCTGCTAGCTCAGCTTGGCTGACACTACGGTGGCTGCGAGCTGTCCCAGGAGGAAGACTGGCCATGAAGGCAACGGAACACGGCTTGAAGAACGTAACAGCTCCTATAGCACAGCAATGGGAAAGACAATGTCCTCTGCAACACAGTTTAACTCAGAGCAAATGGAGTCCTAGAGATGATGCCACTCAGTCAACATCAGCTACTACTTGAGGTGCTGAGCTCTAAAATCTAGAGGAAAAATTAAATTTATTGTAAGCTTCCTGTTTCAATATGCCTATGTTCTACACAAAAAATAAAGAGCTGGAACAAAGGTGTCATTATTACGTATTTACGATTTGCAGCATCCTCTTAATGAGCTGACTGTGTTTGCTCTTGTACCTGCCATCCTTACGCTGTGCTACCGAGCGTGCGAATGTGTTTTTACCATCAGACAGATAATCTTCAAGAGCTGCTTTTGCTTGGTTTGCCAAAAGCAATGCTTTGTACACCTCTGCTGGGAATGCTGAGCTGGCTGCTGAACGCAGAGCTAAGAGGTCTAGATATTGGCTTCCTTCCTTTTAATTATCATCTCACATGTAAAGGAGACTGTTTCATCTTTCAGAGCGCAAGGGTCATATAAATAGTCTTTAGTACAGAAAGGCGCTAGACAGTTTCATGGTTATAATTTAGAATCTAGTTCCATTTCAGTTATTTAGTCTTGAAGCCAAATGAAGCAGAGAAATGTGAATTTTTATGATATTATCTCCTCCAAAAATATTGCTTTGATCTTATTCAAATCTCCCATCTTGATAAGCCAGAAACATTTCGTTGAGACTAACTTTTTAATAAAAGTGAAAATGAAACATACCGGCAATTTCCCAAACACAATTTGAAAGAAATAAGGCCACATGTTTTCTTTATTTTCCCTGAAAGCTACACTAACAAAAACTGATCCATCAAAAAAAAACCCCAACCTGAATTACAAGTTTTAAAGTTCACCTACAGTGTAAGTATCTTCATTTAAACACAAACTATCAGAGTGTTCAGACATCACCGTGATTTATTCTTTTTTGAGATTATATTCATTTGATGAATTCCACCGTGTAGATGTAATAGAGCCTTTTCTAAGTCACTTGACTGAGCACACGATGGCATTCTGATTAAGAGATTAGCACCATGCTGTATCAGTAGAACCCATTCAAAATGGATTAAGAACTGAGTGCTGGACAGACCTCAAGGCAGAGCAAGTTACCATCTACAGAAATGCGGTGATTTCTTAACCCACAGAACTGCAAAATGGAGCTAAGTCTCATGGTGAAGGACCTACGGGCAATGTTTGTTGCTCTGCACCTTGGAACAGACAAACTTGGAAGAAGAAAACCCACAGGATTAACTTTTTCGGTTATGGTATGTCATAGGGGACCAAATCCCCCCCCAGAGTAACAAAATACATGGTCTGTTGACACATACTGTAAAGCGACAGGGGCAAAAGGAAGAGCAAGAGGTGGAGAAGATAATAATGATAATAACAACTTATTTTCAAAGTGTGCTGACAGCTGAGTTACTCTTTAACTAACGGTCTCATCCAGAAGCAATACAGGTAAATTCTACGTATTTTCTTCTTTTCCCCCCAAAGGAAAACTCTTTCACTCTGGTTACCTTC